>JABTTQ020001509.1:0-292965 GCA_016081115.2 Rehmannia glutinosa | reverse complement strand
GTGAGAACAAGCTCACTAGATAACCTAATATCATTAATGTGTGTCAACATACATTAGTACCATCTCGTAAAATGTACAAAGTGACATGATTCACCATAAGTTTGAATGCTTATCAACCAAATCGGAAAGAAACAACCTACATACTCGCTCTCGTATCAACATTCCAATTGTTCTTACCAAGAACATTCAACAATGATAGTGCAAATATGTATTGTGCTTTTGTACTTGTAGTCCACAAGATGTGAAAATGAATGTGTATCTTCGTCGCGTGATTCTCGATTAGACAAGTAAATCTCCTCTAAATTATGGTTGTTGTTTTGCATATTTTTGTGTATGTTTTGTGATGATTTATACATATTTTTGGCCTGTTTTTCATTTGCATTTTCATGTTTTAGTGTTATGTTTTGTAATTTTATTGATTTTTTAGGTTTTGATGGAAAAACAAGTTTTAGAGCAAAAACGTTAAAAAGTCATTTCATGAATCATACCATCGTATTTTGGACTTAACGTTCTCATCTAAAGCCCAATTGACATGATTCATACACCGCTTGAAAAGTTAAGACAAATTTCTACAATGTCTATGATTTTACTAAATGCAAAATGAAGATGCTTAGATGGTTAAAATCATGTACAAATCAAAATAATATGTCAAAATCTTGAAATGATACGTCTTGGTATTTTCGCCATAACTCTCTCTAGAAAATTGCTATTGAGGTAATTGAAGTGTCTTTGGAAATCTAAGAGATAGAGCTACAATTCATATGAAGACACTAAGATGAAATTCAAGTTTATAGGTCGCGTCTTTGTGACAAGAACAACAAGAGAGGCCACGTGCGCGAGCGCGCCGTGACTTGCGTAACTCGAAATTTTCGATTGTTTTGGCCTTTTTGGCTCTTCCACCTTGTTTAGAACTCTAGGCTTATAAATAGACTTGGGGAGCCTTATTTTTGACACACTCTCATTCTTAGCACTACTAGACTTTAGTTTTTGTATTTTCTCTTACTTTGCATCATTGGGATTGCTTGGGTTGTTCCGCTTTGAAGTTATTTTGCTTCTTAATCAAATACTAAGATTTCTTCATCTCCGACGCTTTGATTTCAATTGTTGGGTGATTATTATTGTTGCATGATTATGTTTATGATTGTTTTCTTTTCTTCAATTGAGATTATGATTCCACCCTCAAGCATGAACTAATTTCCTTGTTCTAAGATTAGGATGATTTGATTCAAACAAATAAGCATGAGTATTGATTAATTGATTTGCTTTCCTAATGAATCGTTTATTTGATAATTGATTGTCACGATCAAATTTTGATTGTTATGGGGGAATAATTGAGATCGATCGAAGATATTATTCCTAGACTAAATTTATTCGGTAGATATGAATCGGAGATGTATTATCTAACCCTCGGCTTAATGAAAATAAAAAATTATGTTGGGATATCCACTAAACTCAGAATACGTGAGTTATCGGACTACGCTTATTTTTACAAGACTAAGACTCCTTGACTTGACTTGACTTGCTTGTGTTGACTTAATCGACTCTTCTCACAATTGCCTCACACGGCCAGTGCTCCTTCAATCGAGTCCTTGGTCTTCTTTCTTGGCCATACTCAGTTGTTCTCAATGAGTCTTCACTTCACATCTTCATTGACTTGTATTTCCAGGCATAGTCGACTTTCGACCAAATCTTATACAAATTTATCTATTACAATAAGAATTACAAAGAAAATGGGGTGCCAACTTTCTAGTCTAAGTTTTACATGACATTCATCAAAATCTAAACAATAAATTTCCAACAATCCCCTTTTGATGATGCCAAAACTTAACAAAATTAAGTAAAATGTAAACAAACACGATACGCATGTACAAATGCAAAACAAAGAATGTATGTGTTGAATAGATCATTTTTATTGATCATATCATTCTTGTTCTTTACACAACTATTTACAATGTGTATCGAGCAAATCGGAGGCATATACTATATCTACGCAAAATACAGATTTTTCATTAAATGTACGTAAGACATACATATATATGCATTTACAAAAGTAAAATACATGAAGGGGTTAGCAAAGAACACTTCATCGTCTTCACGCTCCTTATTTCTTCTTCACTGTCTTCACACTCTCTTTCTCTTCTTCTCATCTTGGTGCGCTTTCTTTTTTAGTAGGCTCTTTTGGCGCCTTCGTCTTTCCTTTTTCTTTTCCTGTCTTTCTTGCCACAAATGAGTTTGTCTCTTATTTTTTCTTCGATTCTCTCGACATACTCAACATTTTTCCTTTCCACTTCCCAGATTAGCTATAACATCATATCAAATTGAAGAGATCCTTCATTTCTTGCCTGGATCTACATACTTATATTTTTTGGGTAGAGGTCCGGGTATAAAACCTCCACCTCACCACTTCTTCCTTCTTTCTCATGCGTATATTGTACCTGAGTCTCTTCTTACTAAGCAGAGTGATTGCTAGTAGTCTGCTGCCTATCAGATTCTTCACACAACTTCAGACTTTTCTCCCAATACAAGTCCCAGGCTTGGGCTATGACATGTTTTTGAAGTATCCTTCAACTCGAGCGTTTTGAATTCTTCACGATCTTGGCTCTTTGTCCGTCATCCGGAATGGCATCAGATCTTGTCCCGCCTAATGCCTCCAAATTGTTTCAACATTTCTTCAACACGGACATCCATTCTATTGTCAAAATCCTCCATCTTTGCTTCTACAATATTTTTCTTATGAGACATGAGCACAACAGAGTGATAGAGCGAGTTACATGAAGTTTCTTGATTATCTTCGGGTTTGACATGACCTTGCCGAGGGGTTTCAAGAAGCATTAAGGTCACATCCTTTGACCTTTCCCCTCAACAGCTTTCCCTTTTCTTTCATCTTCTCAATAAATTGCATATTTCTTCTATAACAATTGCCTCCTTTAACATCTTTCGTATTCCTCTTCCCCTTTTGGCATCATCAAAGGAGAGAGGAACCCTAGAAACATCCCAAAGAAGCATGAAGTCCACCTCCATGGTCATTTGCTGAGTCGGTTGCGGCATATCTTTGAAATCTGGAATGGGTGGCCTTCGACTCACCGTAAATTGCTTTCATTTCAAAATGAGGAGGGCTAAATTTGGCATTCATAGTCTCCTCAAGTCGCGACTTTCTTTCTTCTAAAACTCTGCAGCAGACTCCATTTCGGTTTGTGAGAGGCATGCAACCTCTCAATGTACTCCCGCATTCTCTCGCTTTCATGTCGGCAAGATTGTTCCGCGCTCCCAAACAAGCATTTTGTTATAGAGTGCCTTGAAAGTAACAAACTTGTTCGAGACGCATGGCGATTGCTGGCCGACACCATTCCCTAATTCTTATCACTATCCCTCTCAAATCTACTGTGAGGGTAAGCATCTCGATTGTCCACCGCATGTCCAATGAGGCCTGATCTTTTGGTCGATCCTCTCAATCTCTCCGATTTTCTTGAAGACTTCACATATTTCATTGTCACTTCCAATTCAAATTGGCGGCCATTCAACATCGAAATCGAATTCTGCTGGCACAATGGAGTCGGTAGGGATGATGGGTTCTTCGCGTGCGCAGAGTACTTTCCTGTTTTTTGCGCTTTTCCTAGTGCGGGTAGCTCGATTGAAAATGGGAAGGTCTCTTCAATGCATCGTCTCGCACATGTGAAATCGCACGAGAGGTCATTTCTATTGCCGCAGCTTTGGAAGCCTCGCATTGAATGTGATTCACCGGGGCACTGATGGTATTGACCAAATGGCCGAGCCTCACTGCCTTAATGGGTTCTTCTGGTCTCGATTGGTTTGTCCTTTTGAGTTCTTTTTTTGGTCATTTTTGACGAGCGCGTCATCAAAAGATGATGAGACTTGAGGGCTTGGATCATCATCAAAATTGAACGTTTGACGAGCAACTTTGAAATCGCTTACTTGTACTTGGAAGAACATCCTCACCGAAGTCTTTTTTGATATGTAGCGGTGGACTCAACATCTTCGGATCCCAGAAATGATATGTCGTGGTTGTCTTGGGAATCATGACGAGCACTAATCTCCTTCCTCGTTATTCTTCAACATGAACGGAGAGATGTTCTCAGTTTTTGTCTCTTTACCCAGGGAAGTCTCAACGTCCCTCGGCCTTCATTACCTCCCCGCAGTGTCACGCCCACTCCTATTACTACTATAAGAAAATAATAAATAGTACAACTCGACCACAAACTCAAATGAAAACTTGTAAATATTTTTTTTTTCTTTTTCCGTAAATTTTATAACAAACGATCAACGAAAACCCCAGTACACTACAACAAAATTTTTATCATTTAGAGACAAAAGGCCACCAACCATGTTTGTACGTAAATACGATGAGTAGATATACAAACCCAAAACTCAAATCAAGACGCTATATTATTTTTACAATACAATTTGAAAAGATATAAACAAGACGAGTTCGTTCATAAACACAATGTGAAAGCAAAATCAAAATGAACCCAAAAACAAGCCCGATAGTCGTCATCCATATCCATGATCCTCAAAACTGACGAAGCTCCAAAGATTGTCCAAGAAACTAACAGTGCTCAAGTATTTTCATGCTCACCGCAATGCATAAACTACATGATCTAAAGCTCAAACAAGTAAAAATCATGCATGTCCAAAGAATAACGATGCTTTTCCAACATGTAACGCTAACATGTAAAATCCATGAATCAAGATACTTTTCTCAAATTATTTTCTTTCATTTGGGCCCCCGACCCAACTACTATGCACCGAAAAAAGCTCGCACACAACAATAATCAAATGGCCAATAATATCATTATGATGTTACGTGTGACCATCCTCCGCTGCCCGGCGCGGGTCCCCTACTTGGCGTCCCTTCGTCCACCAAGAAGTATCCCACACCGCAGTCCATAACATAGGTACTCACAAATGGACCATCCTCCCGACCCACCAAGAGCCCATCTCATATCTAGCTCTTGTTTCACCAAGAAGTATCCCACTTGCTATACCTAAATATATATCATAAGCACGCCCCCCAACATGCCTCTGCACTAGCAGTGGTCAATAAATGTTCATTTTCTTCAAGAAAATATTTTCGCATGCCAACATCCTCGATAATATGCATGCACATGCAAATGCTTGAATGATATATTCAATGGCACACCACGCACCATATTGCAACAACGCATAAGCCAATTATGCAACATATAATATCCACGTATATTCAACAAGGTACCACAAATCACATATAATACAATCAATTCGCATAATACTATGTTCATGCATTACGCTTGCGGATGGATTTTTACTTACCTTTCATCTTGGATATCTTACGAAAGTTAGACATGTATCATCTTATTATAACCTTAGGGGGTACGATAACCTATAAAAATCACCAAGTTTACTATCTCAAACTTCATGAAGGATCTTAGATCACAAATTCAACCAAGACACTATTAATATTTGAATCATATACCTAGACCTCACTTAAATTTATTGAGCAACTAAAAAGGATATATATATATATATATACTTTAATCAAGAGTAACACTTCTTCTTTATAAGTTATTATAGTATATATATACATGAATTCTAATTTGTTACTAAACTCTATGTGGTTAAGAAAAGAACCGACCCTTTTTTTGTCTCTCGCTTCTTCTTCCTCAAATTGTTCTATCCACACTGGGTCTTCTATTTGCCTCTTTGATCGGTCTCAAGATACTTGGTTGTTTCAACGACAACTGGGACCGATTTCCTCAGCCAGCTCGGATATTTTTCCAAAATGAGTGGCGGCACTCGATTGTCTTCTCAAGCTCCGAGAGCTTGGTGATTCTTATTCTTCATTTTATCCTTATAAGAGAAGTTCGGTTCGATACTTCTTCCTCACCTTCCTCTTGGCGGCGGGGTGATGCATCTTTCTTTGACCGAGGAGCAGTCTTCTTTGCTTGGCGCCCTTCTTTTTGATGGTTGGAGAAGGTATTAGGGCTTCCTTCTCCACCTCGGCCGCGTGGTCGTAGACACGGCCTCAGGGCAGGGTGACTCCGGCTGCAGGGCAAGTGCATCTTTTATCTTTCCGCAGGGGCGCTTTTCTTCTTTGGAGGGAGGCAACAATTGTTTCCTCGGGTCACCGATTCCCTCTTGTGTCCCCCTCTTCGCATGGCCTCTTCCTCGGCTCCCGAGAGGTTAGCCTAAACATCTTCTTATTTACATGGAAGGACTTTCCATGTCAAGGGGAATGCCCTTCACTTCCATCAAGCGCCAATAACTAGGCCATAGCCGAGTGATCCTCCAAAAGATCCATCTTCCTTGAAAGATTTGTTTGCAACGTTCGCAGAGTCCGTTGTATACGAACTCAACCAATTAACCTTCTTCCCTTGCATGATCGCAAATGATGATCGACCTTAGTCTTGGACAACCGATTGAAGCTTCCAAACTTCATGTCCACGCATTTTGAGATGACATCCATTAGCTTGTGATAGTCGCCCTTCAAATTTCTTTTAGTCGTAAACTACTTTTCAAGACACTCGGGTTTGGCTACTTTTTTCCATGCAAATGGCCAAGTCCACATTAGCCTTCAGATATCTCCGTCATACCCTCCGACGGTATTAAGCGATGCTCAAGGTCTTTTCCGGTGATCATGATGTCCTTGCGGTGGACGGAGGACTTAATCCCTTCGTCTTGTACCTCGACGTTCACATAGAATCGCGCCACCTCTTCCAAGTAGGTGTGCGAGTATTCTATCGTCAAAAAGGCCTTAAGCCCGCTTTTTCCAACATATCTACTATTTTCTTCACAAGGGTTGCATCCGAGCCCTGGTTCATCATGCCTTTGAAATCCACCGAGGAGCCTCGTGGATTTGCTTCGATAACTTAATGAAATCAGTTTTGGTGCCATTTCTAGAGGATTTTACCGATTAAATCTTGATGAACTTGCTTTGAGAACAGGTAGGGTTTCGAGAGAGAAAAAGATGGCTTTTGTATGCTTGAAGATGAATAGTTTTTAAGTGTGAGAGAGAAAACTGAAGAAATGAGTATATAAGGGTTATGAAAGGACGTGTTTTTGGTTTTTGAATTTTGATCGAGATCAACGGCTCAGATTTAGCACGTCTCATTGCATTTAATTTCTCGCATTTAATGCGGCAGCATTTATATCCAATCATATGCTTAATGTGCAGCTTTTGACTGTACCCGTCATTATTACGCTGACGTTCCTTATAAACAATCCCGCTTATTAAAAACGACTGCGTTTTTGTCACTTAGCTCATAAATGACTCAGCTTACTGCACAAATGACTCAACTCTTATTCTCTCATTTCGTATAGTGACTCAGCTGTTAGCTAACTCGATACAACTGACTTCCCGATATTGCTAATTCACTTGACTGATTCATGAATTTTGTTCAATTTTCATCTTTTCACGTTTCATCTCTTCTCATTGAGTCTTTTGAATGTCAACTCAGCTCAATTAACCCTAGCTCATGCTTAAGCTCTTCAAACCTTGATTCACATAAAGGTTTGGTGAATATGTCGACTAATTGTTTATCAATTGAGATGTATTCCAAGGTGATGTCTTTCTTTTCAACATGATCTCTTATAAAATGATATCCGACATCAATGTGCTTTGCTCTCGAATGCAACACATGATTCGAGTGATTGCATAGCACTTGTGTTATCACACATAATTGGAATCTCATTTTCTTCAATTTCATAATCTCTCAAATTGTTGTCTCATCCATAAGACTTGGGCACAACAACCGCCCGCAACTATGTACTCTCGCTCTTGCATTGTGGATGTGGCTATTGAGTTTTTGCTTCTTACTAAACCAGAAACCAATCTGCTTTCCAAATATTTGACATGTGCTCAAGTACTTTTCCCACAACTCTACATCCAAAGATAGTCGGATAAATAACCAATAAGCTTGAATCCACCTTCCTTTGATACCATAAGCCAACTTCTTGGCATCCCTTCAAATATCTTAGGATTCTCTTAGTCACAATCATATGGCTTTCTTTGGGAGCAGATTGGAATCTTGCACATACACCTACCGCAAAGATGATGTCCTACTGCTTGCTATTAAATAGAGCAAAGGATCCAATGAGTGCTCTATATCTTGTTTGATCGACAGCCTTTACCATCTCGCATCCATGTCCATCTTGGATGATGTGTTCATTGGTATTTTCACAGAAGATTTCTCTTCCATACCAAATTTCTTCATTAAATCTCTGGTGTACTTTGTTTGACTTATGAAGGTTTCATCCTTCAGCTGTTTAACTTGAAATCCTAGAAAGAAAGTCAGCTCTCCCATCATGCTTATCTCAAATTTGCCTTGCATGAGATTTGAGAACTTATCACACAGCTCTTTGTTTGTGGATCCAAAAATAATATCATCCGCATATATTTGAACAAGCAGTATACTCTCCCCATCTTGAATTCTGAAGAGTGTTCTATCCACTTTGCCTTTGGTGAATCCATTATCTGTTAGAAATTGAGATAATGTATCATACCATGCTCTAGGTGCTTGTTTCAATCCATATAAAGCTTTCTTGAGTTTGTACACCTTATCTCCAATGGTCTTCTTCTCAATGCCTGGAGGTTGCTCAACATAGACTTCTTCTTCCAATAATCCATTTAAAAATGCACTTTTCACATCCATTTGATATACAATAAAGTTTTTGTGTGTGGCATAGGCACGAAACATTCTTATTGCTTCTAATCTTGCAACAGGAGCAAATGTTTCATCAAAATCTATTCCCTCTTCTTGGCAATACCTTTTGGCTACCAATCTTGCTTTGTTTCTTACCACAAAACCTTCTTCATTCATCTTGTTTCTAAAAACCATTTTGTGCCAATAACATTTTGATGAGTTGGTCTCTCACCAATTCCCCGTAATTCATACTTTGTTCCTTTCAAACCGATTCAACTCTTCTTCCATGGCTTGAATCCAATGTGTGTCATCCAATGCTTGTGAAACATCTTTTGGCTCTATTTGGGAAATAAAACAAGTGAACATTGCTTCTTGTTGAGCTCGATCCTGGTTCTTACACCATCTCTCACATCTCCAATGACTAGCTCTGGTGGATGGTCTCTCAGCCATCTCACATGAGGTTGGAGTAAATCAGCTGGGTTCAGTCGTCTTGCAGTTGTGTTGTCTTGAGCAGTTCTTTCATTTTCATTCAACTGCAGATTTTCCAGCTGTCTTTGAGACTCAGCAGTCTCATCTTCATCTTGATTGATTGCTCCAACTTCAGCTTCAACATAGGGACTCTTCTGCATAGTCGGCTGATTCAGCTTATCATCTAACTCATCAAAGTCTTCTCCATTTACATTAGGTTCATCAAAAACCACATGGATAGACTCTTCTGTGACCATAGTCCTCTTGTTCAGTACTCTATAGGCTTTACTTTCAGCTGAGTATCCAAAAAAGATACCTTCATCAGCTTTAGCATCAAAAGCCTTTAGATTGTCCTTGCCATTGTTGTGGATAAAACATTTACATCCAAATATTCTTAAATATGCAACATTTGGTTTTCTCCCTATCCAAATTTCATAGGGAGTATTTGTCAGTTGTCTATTAATCATGCATCTATTTTGAGTATAGCATGCAGTGTTTATAGCTTTAGCCCAAAATCTTTTAGGCGGCCCGAAATTTTCCAAACATGGTCCTTGGCAGCCTTCTTTGAGAGTTCTGCTTCTTCTTCTCGCTTACTCCATTTTGTTGTGGGTCCTTGTCAGAGATAATTCATGAGCAATACCATTTTCAACATAATACTAAGTTATTATCTCATTGACAAACTCAGTTCCTCTTATCGACCTTATCTTTATAATGGTTTGACTCTTCTCATTTTGAAATCTTCTTATCACCAGTGGTAACTTCCGCAAAGTTTCATTCTTTTTGCACATGAAGATTGTCCATGTATATCTTGAGTAATCATCCACCACCACTAAGGTGTATTTCTTTCCACTTATACTAGCTAGCTCAATCGGACCAAACAGATCCATATGCAATGTATGCAATATTCTTGTTGAAGATGGATTAGACTTCTCCTTGAATGATGATTTGATCTCGCTTTCCCATCCCGCATGCATCACAAACACTTTCCTTCTTGTACACCGAGTCCGTAGTCCTTCCACAAGATGACTCCTTGCAAGCTTGTTAATTGTCTTGAAATTCGATGACTGACTTCTTGTGCCACAACCAACTTGATTCTACTGCACTTTTTGCTAATAGACAAGTGCTTGGTGTGGCAATCGACCAATCTACCACATACATGTTCTTCTTTTCTCGATCTTTGCAACACTATTTCATTTGATTCAGTGTCTTTAATTTGGCACACTCCCATGTTGAATCCAACATTGTAGTCCTTGTCACAGAGTTGGCGATGCTTAATGATTGAAGTTGAGACCTTCAACATATGCAACATCCGTGATTTCTAATCCATTTTTCTTGATGGATCCAATCCCTCTTATTTCCCCTAGAGCTTCATTTCCTCCAAATATGAATTTTGCGCCTCTAATCTCCTTGAATTTTGACAGATTTTTCTTTTTCCCGTTCTTGTGTCGGAACAACCACTGTCCATCCATGTACCAGGTTCCTTGGCACTCAGTTGTTCCTTGAACCTGCAATCAAGGAAATTAGATTTTGTACCCATGCTTGTCCGGGTCCTGAGGGGTTAGTGTTTGTAAGATGATCCAACCAACTTATAGCCAAATGATCTCGACTTAAGAGGTTGCCATCCATGTTCTATGCCATAATCATAACTCACTTTGCCAAATTTCTTGGGGGCATTAAGTTCATACAATCGTCTCTTTTGTCTCGTATTCTTGTGTGTGTGTTTTAGCAATTGCCTTCTTTGGGTAGTTGTGATATTTCTGAGTGTAGTGCTTAGGTGCATATGTGTGCTGATGATAGCTCTTTTGCCTTTGGAATGGCCTTTCCGAGTTCTAGGCCTTTGACATTTAGAAGCTTATATTCCATAGGTCTTTCCGATATTTCACATTGTTCCAATCGGCTTGGCTTGATAATTTCTACCATTCCCATATATGTGTTTCTTTGATAAAACGCTTTTGGGGTTTTGGTAGCTCTGTTTATTCTTCACATAGTACTTCCTATTTGGAGTTTGGTGAGGAACTCTTCCGGATTTCTTCTCGTTGTCCCCTCGTAATACTCAACTAGTTGTTTTCCTTTTCCTTTATATCCAAGGCCGTTTGTTTGTGATTGTGCTTTGGAGTGAATGTGGGTGCAACATTTGGTGTCTTGGATTTTTGAGATGCTTCATTACTTGAAGATCCTTTTTCCAAAATCACTCTGGGAGTTTGACTGTGCACAAAGGAATTGAATCTTATGCCTGTCTTATCTCCACACTCTTTTTGGCTCATAATAAGGTCATCCAATGATTTAGATGCCTTTGTAAATGATGCAATCACATTTTTGAGATCATTTCCCCTTTTCTATAGGCAACTATCTCTGCTATTAGTATAGCATTCTTAGCCTTGACTCTATTCTCATCAGCTATATGACTTAGGGTACTCAGCTCCTTAGTCAGCTGTGAGTTTTGGCTTTTGCGCTGGTTGTTTTCCTCGTTTAATAGTGTGTGTGAGGATTTAATGTGCTCAAAATCTTTCATCATTTTGCCTAATGAATCATAAAGATCAGTGGGTGATGAAGTGTGTGTGTCACAATCACTATCACTAGAATCTGAGTAAGATGAGTTAGAGTGTACCTCATCTTCTTGGTCAGGTTGATCTTGTTCTTTAGCCATTAGACAAATCATTGCTTCTTCTTCAGAATCACTTGAGTAGTCAGCTTAACTACTCTCTGAGTCTGCTGCTTCTTTTGACTTGGCTGTCTCAGCAGTCTCTGCAGCCAACATGGCCTTTTTCTTTTCCTGTCTTCTTTCTCTGAAGACTCTTCTTTCTTCTTCATTCCTGTATTTATTGACTACAGGATATGGACAGTCAATGGCATAGTGTCCTGGTTGTCTACAGCCCAACACAGTTTTCACTCTTTTGATCGCTCTTTTCTGCTTCTTGGATTATCAACTCTTTGATATTCAACCTTTTGATGTTCAGCTCTCTTGGGTAGCCTATTTTCCCTTGACTTGGAGAGTCGAATGTCTCCTGGAGGATTCACCGCTTCTTTTGTAGTTCTTATTGAAGAACTTGTTGAATCTTTTAACCATCAAGGCAATTTCCTCCTGGTCAATGGCTTCCTTGACTTGACTCTCTTTCCATCTTTGACTATAAGTGCAAATCTGCTTTGGGTATAGTTGTTTCCTCTTGATCCTTTCTTCTCGGCTCAAATTCATAAGCTTTGAGGTATGAGAATAGCTCATGGTTGGATGTTTTTGATAGGTCCATCGAGTGCCTTAGAGCCATAGTCTTTATTTCCCATTCACAGGATGCTCCTTAGAATCTTCATACACATCTCCTTTTGTGTGTATTCCTTTCCAAGTCCGAGAGCTCATTTGTGATTTCAAAGAATCTAGCATCCAACCGATCCATTGTCTCACCGTAAGTATTTTAAAGTTTTCAAATTTTTGAACAACAACGGATAATTTGTTTTCTTTAATTTGCTCGATCCTTCACAAACTAATGTTAGTTTATCCCATTTCTTTTGTTGTTTTGCATGACTTGACTTTATTGAACATTGCTTTGTCCAGAGTCTTGTAGAGAATATCCTTGGCCACATTGTCCAAGTTGTATCTCTTTCTATCATCATTTGTCCATTCAGTCCTTGGTTTATCAACTAAGGCTGGTCTTGCCTCTGCCACAACTTCTTCTCCTCCTTCCACAACTATGTTCACTTTCAATATTTGTAGTGGCCCATCCTCTATCACTAGCGACATTTCATCATGTAAAGCAGATAGATGAGCCTGCATACGAATTTTCTAGTCATCAAACTCCTCAATAGTGAACATAGGAATACGTGTCAAATTTGCTTCCATGATAATAACTTTAAATAAAAAAAATAGCTTTTAAAAGAACAATTGTTAAAAAAATCTTTGAAAGATTGGAGATCTAGTTCAAGAACTGTCAAGTGGAAGGCTCAATGAACCAACCGCTCTAATACCACCCGTAGGTCCCAAGGGGTGTGAGTAAGGTTTTAGAAGGGGTTGAATAAACCTTACCAACTTTTCGATTTTAGTCCTTTTAAAATATTACGAGTTAATTACACAAATTAAATCCTTGATGGACAGCTGTTAGTTAATCAAATAGAGTTAGCCACTCACTGAAAGAGTCATTGATAGAATAACTCAAAATTGCTTAGACTAAACCTTAACTTGGTTGTGATGAGATTTTCAAATGTACTTAACACCCTTGAATTTTATTTAAGTTTGTTTTAACACTTGGTTTTAGCACTTTGTTAATTATCATTTGATAGCAAATTATCAATGATATAAAGTGATATGCGTAAAAAAAAACGGCTGAAATGTAAATGACACAATAATTTTTATAGAGGTTCAAGATGGGGTAATTCTTCTACTCCTCTCTTCTCCAACTCCCGGAGGAATCCACTAAGTAATGATCGGTTTACAAAGTGGTTATCACCCAGTATACAAGTCTTGATCACACAAAATGACTTGCTCCTTTGGGACTCACCGCAGATGCCTTGATCACTCACCAAGCTTCTCGTCCGACTCGAAACTTTTTTCACAGGGCGGTTGCCTTGTTACTTCAGCTTACATTCTCAAGCTTCTTGGATTTGATCACGAAGCCCTCCAATAACTTGAGATTGGTTCGACCTTGAACCTTCCTACAATCCTCCTTGGAAAGTAGACCCATTTTTCTTCTTCAAAGGTTTCCTCTTCAACAGCTTTGAAGTTGTCTTTCCTTCACAAAAGTAGTGTTGGATCGATTTCTTCGAGATTTAGGCTTGAGGATTTTGCTTGAATAACTTGAGAATATTTTGAAGGTTACAGTATGAATAATGCTTGTTATCTCAGGTATGCAAGGTAATCAAGGTAACCTTTTCTCAAGGTGATTCCTAAGCCTTTTATAGTGCACTTTCAAAAATCTGCCCGTTGAAGAGATAGCCGATTTTCAAAAAATCACTTGAGTTCGTTGGCTTGTCTTTTCTTGGTCTTCAATCTTGAGATGTAGACCTTTCCTCGTATTAAATGAATGTCCAGCTTTTCAGGCTCTGACACGAGGTGCAGTGCTTCCCATTGGTTTATCCTTTTTGCATGCTTCTGGGACTGAGCACTTTAAGACATGGCAACATGGAAGTATTACTAGTTTAGGTAATGTTCTTGACTTTTGTGCAACGGATTCTTTCGCTTAACTTCTCTTTAACTGCCTTTTCCCCAGGTGACTTGAGTCTGCTCCAATGATTGAAAGACTCATCTGTCACTTCAACTTGACTTGGCTTCTTGTGTTGACTTAATTGACTCTTCTCACAGCTGTCTCACAGCCGATGCTCCTTCAGTCGAGTCCTTGGTCTTCTTTCTTGGCCATACTCGATGTTCTTCTTGCCGAGTCTTCACTTCACATCTTCATTGACTTATTGTATTTCCAGCATACCGACTTGACTCAGCTTATACATCCCTATCTATTACAATAAGAATTACAAAGAAAATGGGGTGCCAACTTTCTAGTCTAAGTTTTACATGGCATTCATCAAAATCTAAACAATAAATTTCCCAACAAGGTGATTTCCTATTGAGAACAACTGTAGGTAGAGAGATCCAAATATGCACAGCAGTAAGACGAGTATAGGGCCAAAACTTCTTTAGAATCTATGATTGGAACAACAAGGATCTAGCTATCTCCAAGATATGTATATGCTTTCTTTTAGTCACCCCATTCTCATGCTTTCTCGATGCAAAATACCCTTTCTAGCAAACAACTCACCATCATTATTCCAATAAAGTATGTACCATTATCACTATTACCCCTTTATACATTGTTTGTATTGGTTTTAAACATACAAGAAGAACTGATAAAGATGTGCATCCACTTCTGACTTATATTTCATCAAATATATCCATGTCCCCCGTGTGTAATCAACTATAGTTAACATGTATTTGTAACATAAGGCTCATGATAAGGTCCCTAAATATCAACACGAATCAATTCAAAAGCATATTTAGAATGAATAGAACTGAGAGGAAAAGTCAATCTACATTGCTTTTCTTTATGACAAGTAGCGAATATGTTCAATGCATCTTTATTACAAAAAGGCTTCAAAAAACTGATATGCTCCAAACAAGTGAAGTATGTTCTAATCTCCTATGCAAACTTCCAAAGTATTACAATCACCATCACTATTAAGAGAAACACTGAATTCTGAGGATGTGAAAATGTATAAACCTGCC
Organism: Rehmannia glutinosa; assembly: GCA_016081115.2. Lineage (NCBI taxonomy): Eukaryota > Viridiplantae > Streptophyta > Magnoliopsida > Lamiales > Orobanchaceae > Rehmannia > Rehmannia glutinosa. The sequence goes on along the minus strand of JABTTQ020001509.1, from coordinate 277,659 downwards.
AAAGCCCTTCCAACAACTTTAATTCTCCCACCTTTAAGGTCCTGCAACGAACATTTATTCTCGTAAAATGTGCATTCAAGTGCAAAAGCAAATCGACTAATGAAAAGTAAATTGTACTTGAAACTCGGAACAATCAAAACATATGTGAGAACAAGCTCACTAGATAACCTAATATCACCAATGTGTGTCACTTATACATTAGTACCATCTGGTAAATGTACAGTGACATGATTCACCATAAGTTTGGGCTTGTCAACCAAATCCGGAAAGGTCAAATATACATACTCGCTCTCGTATCAACAATCCAATTGTTCTTACCAAGAACATTCAACAATGATAGTGCAAAATATGTATTGTGCTTTGTACCTGAGTAGTCCACAAGATGTGAAAATGAATGTGTATCTTCGCTGCGTGATTCTGACTAGACAAGTACTTTGCAATCTCCCTCTAAATTATGGTTGTTGTTTTGCATATTTTTGTGTGTGTTTTGTGTGATGATTTATACATATTTTTGGCCTGTTTTATTTGCATTTTCATGTTTTAGTGTTATGTTGTGTTATTTTATTGATTTTTAGGTTTTGATGGAAAAAACAAGTTTTAGAGCAAAAAACGTTAAAAAGTCATTTCGCACAATCAAGGCTACCATCGTATTTTGGACATAACGTTCTCATCTGAAGCCCAATCGACATGATTGATACACCATTGAAAATCTAAGACAAATTTCTACAATTTCTATGATTTTACTAAATGCAAATGAAGACGTTTAGATGGGTTAAAATCATGTACAAACCAAAATAATATGTCAAAATCTTGGAAATGATACGTCTTGGTATTTTCGCCATAACTCTCTCTAGAAAATTTATATTGAGGTGATTGAGGTGTCTATGGAAAGCTAAGAGATAGAGCTACAATTCATATGAAGACACTTAGATGAAAGTCCGAAGTTTAGAGGTCGCGTGTTGCGCATAGAGCCGCACAACAACAGCCACCCGTAAATGCGCCGTGACTTCTGCGTAACACGAAAATTTTGATTGTTTTTGCCTTTTTGGCTCTTCCACCTTGTTTAGACTCGTAGGGTTATAAATACGACTTGTGGAGCCCTTATTTTTGACAACTCATTCTTAGCACTTCTAGACTTTAGTTTTTGTATTTTTCTCTTTGCTTTGCATCATTGGGATTCTTGGTTCTTCCTCTTGAAGTTATTTTGCTTCTTAATCAAATACTAAGATTTCTTCATCTCCGACGCTTGATTTCAATTGTTGGGTGATTATTATTGTTGCATGATTATGTTTATGATTATTTTCTTTCCTTCAATTGAGATTATGATTCCATCCCCAAGCATGAACTAATTTCCTTGTTCTAAGATTATGATGATTTGATTCAAACAAATAAGCATGAGTATTGAATAATTGATTTGCTTTTCTGAATGAACTGGTTTATCTGATAATTGATTGTCTGATCAAATTTTGATTGTTTTGGGAGAATAATTGAGATCGATCGAAGATATTATTCCTGGACTAAATTTATTCAGGGGGTTAGATATGAATCAGTGATGTATTATCTAACCCTCGGCTTAATGAAAATAACAAATTATGTTGGGATATCCCTAATATGTGAATACGTGAGTTATCAGATCTATGCCTTATTTTTACATGATCACTTAGTTGATATTCTGCTTGTGAGTTTGATGAGATGAATCCGAGATCCTAGACTTTTTTTCATATATTTTTCTCAAAGTTTATCCGTGTTTAGTTTGATTATTGTTTTTTTTTTGTTTTCTCTTTATTTATCACAAATCTTGTTAGGGTGTTTAGGATTTAATATCTTTATTTGTGAAATATAATAATTATTTGCCGGCTAAGTCTTCCTTGAGAGACGACTTGTGGTTAACTTGCTACCCTACGATTGATCTCTGTTCTCTTGCAGGATTGTTAGACTTTTTATATAGGTGTTTAGCGATCGAACGAAAAATTTGGCGAAAGGCTTTAGGCTTAATAATTATTGTGTTTATTTTTTCATGTTTCTAGATTAGGATTCTTTTTTTTTGTTTATAGTTTAAGTTTCTTTCAATCTATTTTTCTAGTGTTGTTTATACAAGACTAGAATGGCAACTAATAAAGAGCAGCCACCATGACCCACATTAGAAGAGAGCTTGATTTCTTTTATTCAGGTTAGTCAGCAAATACAATAGTGGAATAACAGACGGTTTGAATCCTTGGAAGCCTCTTTTAAGAGAATTAAGACTCAAGTTAGCCAATTGGCTACGCAAGTTGGTAAGATAGCTTGACATCTCGTCAAAAAGGACACGTTACCTAGTTAACCAACGCGAGCTCAAGCCATCACTAATCTTGAAATTGATGAGAATTATGATAATAAAATTGATTTTCCATATTCTGGTGTCTCGTCTAACCCCTCAGGTGTTCCTAAAGCGAAAAAAGAAAAAGATGCAAGGGAAGCAAGAAGGATAAAGAGCTAAGTAAGGGATCATCCTTACAAAAAATTGATAATCCCTACAAACCTTCTACTTCATCCCCAAGTCCACTCCCAAAGCAACAAGGTCCAGGTAGTTTCATCATTAATATTGCTTTTGGGAACGGTAAGAAAGTCGAAGGTATGCTTGATATCAGAGTTGGAGTTAACCTTATGCCTTACTCTATATTTAAACAATTAAATTTAGGAAAAATTGAAGTCCACCGGCTTATATTTGCAACTTGCTGATAGATCTCTTAGGTATCCTAATGGTATTGTTGACGATATTTTGGTCCAAGTAGATGGTCTTAAAATTCTCATGAATTTTGTTGTCTTGGATATGAGGAAGGATAAAGGTAATATTAAAGATCACACTATACTGTTGGGTAGACCGTTCATGGCCACCGTTAATACTATGATATATGTCAAAAATAGGAAACTAAGTACGAATATCTTGGGAAAAAATGTAACGTTTTCAATTTTTGATATAGCTCGTAGTCCTGCTTGTGCCTTACATGATAATTAATTGTTGACTCTGTCGATTCTGCTATGAAAAGATATTTTATGGCGACCAGATAAAATTCCAAGGTCATCAAAAAGGTCTTGCTCGATGACCCGCCATGATTTTCTTAGTTGATATCGTCAAGCTAATGACGTAAAAAGAGCGCTTCTTGGGAGGCAACTCAAGCATTTGTTTCCCTTCGTGTGAGTTTGCATGTGTTGTTTGTTCCCTTCACATGGCTTTTGCAGATTTGTAGGCGGATATGACAATGGTGCCACTTATCTATCTTCGCATTTTCAGGAACATATCTTTTTCCTTCTCTTTTTACGCACTGAGGTCACTGCGTGATTTAAGTGTGGGTGGGACGATTAGTCATTGATAAAATATGATGATTGCAAGTTTAATAATAGTGTTGTTTAGTCAACTTGAAATAGATGTATTGATTTGAGTTTCAAATATGAAATGACTTTGTGAACTTGATACGTAGGATTTGACTAAATCGTGAATTAGCCTTTGTGGTGAACGAATTAGGTAACAATTAAACAATAGTCTGAGTTGTGGGGCTTGAATTACGAGATTTCATTGATGTGAATTAAGTTAAAACCCTATTTTGATTTGTGTGTGCACAAAATTTCTAGCCTTGCGAAGAAAAAAAAATGCATTATATAGCTATAAAAAAAGCATTATAGAGTTATATAAAAAATATATAACAATAGATATTATACTCCGCTGGTTGAACTGCTTAGTAACTAGGAGCATACATGAGCCCCATGTTTGACTTTTATGTAAAACGACGGCTCAAACATGAGTATGGGAAACCACCCTAGAAGCCTTTGAAAAACATCCGAAGTCTATACCTAGTGGAATAATATCTCGGGAGTTCTAGCGCAAAAACAAATCATGGCTAGGAATTGGGTGATTTGTTGTGTGAATAAAAAAGGCTGCAACTTTTGACACAAATTTGAAATTTAGTAAGGAAGGCCAAACACTTTGATTGATGTTTAACTTTAGCCGAATGAGTTTATTGCGAAGGTTTGGGATCGATGAGGAATAATCCGAGGTAGATGGAACATGGTGTTATAGATTAATTGATTCTCAAATTGGACATAATATTTCTTGGTTTATTGGCATTATTATTTGCTTGAGGACATGCAAAAGGTTAAGTGTGGGGGAGTTGTTTTGCATGTTTTTGTGTGATGACTTATATATAATTTTGGCGTATTTTATTTGCATTTGAATGTTTTAGTGTTATGTTGTGTTATTTTATTGATTTTTTATGTTTTGATGGAAATAATATGTTTTGGAGCAAAAAACGTTAAAAAGTCATTACGCGCAACTGCGGCAGTCATCGTATTTTGGACGTAACGTTCGCATCCGAAGCCCAATTGACATGATTTATACACCATTGGAAAGCTGAGACAAAGTTCTACAATTTCTACGTTCTGCTACTAAATGCAAATGAAGACGTTTAGATGGGTTAAAATCACGTACAAGTCAAAATAATATGTTAAAATCTCAAAAATGACATGTTTTGGTATTTTGGCCATAACTTTCTCTAGAAAATTGATATTGAGATGATTCAAGTGGCTATAGAAAGATAAGAGATAAAACTACAATTAATCTGAAGACACCAAGACAAAATTCCGAAGTTTAGAGGTTGCGCACTGATCGCAGATCAAGAAGAAGCCACGCCACGTGGGGCGCGCGCATGATGACTTGCTTAGAAACACGAAATTTTCGATTTTTTTTTCATTTTTTGGCTCTTCCACCTTGTTTAGGACTCTAGGCTTATAAATAGGACTTGGGGAGCCCTTATTTTGACACACTCTCATTCTTAGCACTTCTAAACTTTAGTTTTTGGTATTTTTCTCTGGTTTTTCATCATTGGGATTGATTGGGTTCTTCCCCTTGAAGTTATTTTGCTTTTTAATCAAAGAGTAAGATTTCTTCATCTCTTTTGTCTGATTTCAATTGTTGGGTGATTATTATTGTTGCATGATTATGTTTATGATTGTTTTCTTTCCTTCAATTGAGAGTATGATTCCATCCCCAAGCATGAACTAATTTTCTTGTTCTAGGATTAGGATGATTTGATTCAAACAAACAAGTTTTGGGGGAACAATTTAGATCAATCGAAGATATTATTGCTAGATTAAATTTATTCAGGGGGGTTAGATATGAATCAGAGATGTATTATCTAACCCTGGGCTTAATGAAAATAGCAAATTATGTTGGGATAGGCCTAATCTGTGAATACGTGAGTTATCAGACCTAGGCCTTATTTTTACGTGATTGTTATATTTGTTACCCGCATAATCAATTAGTTGATATTCTACTTGTGAGTTTGATGTGATGAATCTGAGATCCTAGACTTTCTTCCATATATTTTTCTCAAAGTTTATCCATGTTTAAATTGATTATTGTCTTTTTACTTGTTTTTTCTTTATTTAATTAAAAATCACAAATCTTGTTAGGGTGTTTAGGATTTAATTTCTGTTATTTGTGAAACATTATAATTATTTGTCGGCTAAGTCTTCCTTGAGAGACGACTTGTGGTTAACTTGCTACCCTAAAATTGATCTCGTTCTCTTGCGAGGATTGTTAGACTTTTATAGGAGTTTAGCGGCCAAACAAAAATTTTGAGCAATATCAAGTGAGTCATTTTTCTGAGTCTCGTGTTCTTCCTCAAACTTTGCTGATACTGATTATGAACCTTCAACCATGTTTATACTGATTAGCTCTCTTTCTTTTCAATTCCTTATACCAATCCAGATTGCCATTCAATTTGAAGCATTCATTCATCTCATGTCCACTATATCCACAGTGACTACACAATAGTTTTGCCCATTCCTCTTTAGTTTTCCTTGGCATACCTCTACCTCTTCCATGTGTGTTAGATCCAGATGCATTCATATGCATTCCCCTTCCAGATGGTGTCCCTTGACCATTATTTCCTCTGTTATAAGATCTTTTAGTCATCATCACCACAGAATATAATGGATCTAGCACCTTATTATTAACAACCTTTTGTTTTTCAACCTTTAAAATCATGGAATACGCTTTGTTCACGTAGGCAATGGATCCATAAGCAATATTTTATTCTTCACGGGTTCAAAAACATGCTTTAATACCATGAGAAATTGTATCAATTTGATATCCATATCATTCTCACAAATTGCCTTCCTAACACCGCATACACAATCAGGAATTTGTACTATGTACTATACATGCGTATTCGTCCCACAAACATTTCAGTTTTGTGCAATAGGTAGTAACATTCGAAGTACCTTAGGAGAAATTTGCAATTTCTCTCTGTAATTGATATCTCAGTGGTCCATTACTTTCATTATACCTATCAACAAGTTCATCCCAGAGTTAGTTCGAGCTCTTCAAATATAAGAATACCTCAACTATATCCTTCGAGATTGCATTAAGCAACCAAGAAATCACCATGCAATCCACTTTCTGGTACTGCTCGTACACCTCAGTATTCAGATCTGGAACATCAACTGTTCCATAGTTGAAGCCAAGCTTGGACTTAGCTCTAAGTGCTAACCCTATAGCACGACTCTAGTGTAAATAGTTCAGACCAGTAAGAGGATTCGTCACCAATATCATACCAGGATAATCGGATCCATGCAACGAGAGTGGATCAAGATCCTTTGTGTAAATTGTTGTAGCTTTCATGGGAGTATCTTCAGTTTGAACAATATTTACACTTCCAGTGCCAATTTAAGCCATGATCACAACCATGCTATGGTACCATGCAGAAAAGCTAAACAAATTCTATACATTCCATTGGATAGAATTTTGGGAGCAATTTCTGTAATTTTATTCCAAGTTATGAAGAAGAAAAAGCTATAGATCAGCTTTTATACATGAAGGAAAGACGCCAAATTTGAAGTAACCAAAGGATGTGTGCCACATGCCAAAACTCTAACTAACAGCTAAAAATGTAAAATAAACATAAAAAAAAATGTGAAAACCATAAAACACTTATTCCAAACCCATCTGAAGAATAATTACTCAGCTAAGTACTCAGCATGCACAACAGCTGAATAGCTCAACACCCTCCAATGCACCAAAACACTTTACAAACTAGTGAGAGATCCAAGCTCTTATACTCTCCTATCATGCTTGGTCTTTTTTTACATATTATATTTCAAATGTGTATCTAACTCTTTGTAATGGGAAAAACTGACAGGTTATTGTAAACTTTTTTTTTTCTCTTAAAAATACCCTATTGAGGGTGAGGGATTATGGCATCATCCCTAACCTGTAATTACATCAGATGTGTACAAAAAATGAACTTCTAATACGTCTATGAAAAGACGATAGCTACAACTGATCCATTCTTGCTAAGGATAGTATAACTCGAGGTAAGCAGGTGGCTTCTAGCAATTGTACTGAGGATGAGTGACAGCAGGGGCAGCTAAACCATCAGCAACTTTATTTCCTTCCCCTAGAACATGAGAAAAACTATATTATTGTAATCATCGTGGGATTGTACTTTTGTGGCTACTTTGATTTCGATATTCTAATTTCAATAAATAAAAAATGAAATCAGCGGTGCTGCAAAAATGTAAATAAGATAGATTTGTTCGGGCATCATAAGTCATTATTAAATCTATTGATTTATTTAATTCAAACTCAATCCATAATAACATAAGTAAAATTAAGATTGAAAAACAAATTACTCAAATTGCAATTTGAGGTCGATTAACAAAATTTGATTGAAGTTTTATTACAAATAACAAACCAAACTCCGACACATTTTTAATTCATCAAGAATTAAAACTCGACTTATTAATAAAATATACAAAATAATCGATGTTCAATCAATAATTATCTATAGCAGGCCTAATTAGATGCTACCCTATTTGGACACGTACCAAATACGTCATTATTAATGGGTTATGTTGTCTACTGCATGACTTTGTGACCACACGTGTACATTTTAATGGCTAAGATGGCATTTTAAACTTGAGCAAGTTTCCCATGAATATTTTGAGTCCAATTTCCAAATCCATTTACCCGTCAGTCTCCAATTAAGTAAGACCGCATATTTGGGCTTCTACGAACATGTAATTGCAGCTGAGTTGTGTTTATCAAACTTCATCACAAGTCTTGATGAGTTTCCAAATGATCCTGACCTAACTCGATTAATTAATTTCGATAAATTTATTATATAATTGAAAAATATTTAAAAAATAAAGTATAATTTCAATTGATTTTTCTAAGAAGTACTTTATAGATAATATCATATAAATATATATAATAAATTAAAGAATTTAAAAACAGAATATCAAGACCAAAACGAGGTCCTCCCCAATGTCATCCCTACTCCCTATTAATTAATAATTTATAAAAATATGGGATCATTACAAAAGCTACTATCGAGGTTTACCCTAATTATAAAAAACTACAATTATCTTTAAAAACTACAAATTCTCCCTTAATGTGTTACAAACACCCATCTAGACTTGTCATTGATGAAGATATGATATATTTACGAGTCTTTTTTGGTTTGTCTTCTAAGTATCCTAGTTAAGTTAGGAGTTTTATTAAGCAATGAGTTTGATATTATAAATAGTTGTTTTGATTAGTTTTACATGGTTGATTATCGATATTAAAATTTGAGATTTATCTCTTTTCATTGCAATTTATGTTTCGTCACGAAGTTTTGTATTGTTTTTGTTCATTACTCGTTTATTCATAGCTTTCGCCTGCATTAGTTAATGATGAGGATATGATATGTTTAGGAGTCTTTTTTGATTTATCTTCTAGGTGTCCCAGTTAAGTTACGAGTTTTATTTAGGTAGGAGTTTGATATATAAATAGTTGTTTTGTTATAATTTTTAGATGGTTGATTATTGATATTAAAATTTGAGATTTATTCTTCAAGCAATACACATTTTTTTGAGAATTCTATTGCTTTGTATTAATACTTTCCGGTATTCTTGCGAATCAATGGTAGCATTTGTGTCCGTTGTTCATTTGTATGTAACTTCCGCCTGCATTAGTTATTTACCTAACAAATACCTCACTCCCCTCTCGATGGAGCAATTTGTTAAGTAGGAAAAATGTCAATGGAATGTTTGTAATTTTGGAAGATGATTGGGTATTTTTGTAATTAGGCTAAACATCAAGGGATTTTTTGTAATTATCCCTAAAAACTGATCACCAACCCTATAAATAGCAATTACAATTGATGCAAACATTGTAAACAATCTCCCAAGGGTTTCTTCGACGTATAAATAGTAATAATTTCTTGCTCCCCTTCCTAACAATATAACGTAATTAGTTGTCTTCCACTGTTTCATTTTTGTATTCTTTCTATAACAACATTGAAACAAATAAAGAACCTCAGATCTAACTGACAATGCTATGAGACTGTTTGAACGATGTCGGATGATTCAGAAAGGCCGAAAACATAGATATATTTTGAGCTTTTTCATTCTGCCCGCACTAGCCTTCTTTTCTCTGCTTGGCACAGCATTTGAAGTGCCTTCACTTCTGCTCTCTGGGTTGTGCCTTTTTGTAGTGTTCTCCTGCAATCTTATATCTGCCGACCTTTCATGGATGGTCGAACTGCTTCGTGAGGCCTCGACAACATCAGTTCTTACAGAACCAGTCAATAGAGAACCTAAGACAAAAAATTAACAGAGAAAATAAAAAGATTCACTATTGTACATGATACTATGGTGTATGCGTGAATTGGAAATTATACACATTAAGGGATTGTTTTGCAGACACTTAAAAGTGATTGTCAGCTTTTGACTGGAAAAAAGGGTAGTTTTTTTTGTTTTCAACCACCAACTTCTGATTCTTTTTTTCTTTTGAAAGAAAAAACCAACTTCTGATTTTGATTTTGCCTAATTTACCCAGTATCTAGAAGTAGGGGGTTGGGTGATTTTGCTTCTGCTTTTGGAGGAAGTGATTTAATGCCGAGGTAGTGTTAGCAATTATAAGCTGAAATTTGATTCAATTAAGAGAGAATGAGAGTGATTGCAAAAACTTATGCTTTTAGAAGTGATTTATTATAGAAGAAATAGAAGTAGTTGAGAATCATAAGTTGATTGTGTTTGAAATGGAATCAAAAGTTGAGAATCAGAAATTGAGAGTGTTTGGTGAAAAAGTTGTAAAAGTGCTTATTTTTTTGTAAAAGTCAAACCAGAAGTAGAAGTAGAAATCTAAAGCACATCTCTCCTTACTTTTAGATTCCAATTAAATGAAGCAGAATCAAAAGCAGAAGTTGGCCCTTGCAAAACACTAAAAGTGATTTTTTCAGTCAAAAACTAAGAAGCACTTTGTTTTAGCGATTGCAAACACTACAAATATTTGGTGGAAAGGTTGTAAAAAAGTTTTATTTGTGTATGAAAGTAAAATCAAAAGCAGAATCAGAAATATTAAACACCTCTCTTCCAGCTACTCAATTATGATTAAATGAAGCAAAATTAGAGGCAGAAGCTGGCATTTGATTTGCAAACAGTAAAACGTGATTTTTTCCAGCTAAAAGTTGACAATCACTTTTTTTAAGTTTTTATCTGCAAACACTATCAACTTCTGATTCTCAACTACCTTTCGCTCGTGCTAAATAATATCAATTTCTAAAAGCAAAAGTTTTTGCAAACATTCCCTAAAGTAGACGGCATCATATACCTGAAGAGGCAGGCTGCAAAACCACATTGTTTGGCCTGACTGATGTAAAATTGTATCTCAAAGTCGATTGTTGTCCCTGCATGTAATTATTCTCGTCTTCCTCCAGGTCCCGCAAGAAATCCGATACATCAAAGTCTTCATCAGATAACTTGCTGACACAACTTGAATTCCGTGAACTGGAAGAATGTGATTCGGGATCTTCTAGATCGTTCAATTCCAAGTAGTCGCCTCTCAAGAAACATTCTAGTTCAGAGAAAACTTGTTGAGAAGTGTTTGATTTGTTATCAGCCACCAGTAGGGATATTCCCACTTCACACTCCCTCTTCGCCTACAAAAAGATGTCAACAACTGATAAACAAAGTTCGTAATTGCAAAGACATGAACAAAACATCTGGCCTAATTTTGATATAAAAAACATACGTAAATCAGTGCCAAACTTTAACACGTATATATACATATGGAAAACATACAGAATAGCTTATATTGTAGTGGCTCACCAAGAATCAAGGCCACGTAGAAAAACAAAGGAAGTGTTTGCAAAAACTTAATTATGCTTTTAGAAGAAATGATTTATTTTAGTAGAAGTAGAAGTAGTTGAGAATTAGAAGTTGGTTGCGTTTGCAAATAGAATCAGAAGTTGAGAGTTTGTGTTGCAAAAATTGTAAAAATGCTTATTTATTTGTAAAATTCAAACCAAAGCAGAATCAGAATCCAAAACACCTATTGTCCCTGCTTTTAGATTCTGATTAAATGAAGCAGAAGCATAAGCAAAAGATGGTATTTGCGAACACTAAAAAGTGATTTTTTTTCCAGCCAAAAGACGAGAAGCACTTTTTTTAGTGATTGCAAATACTCCCTAAGTATTGCTTCAAAGCTTCCTACTTTGATACTCTGAACTGTCCACACAAAGCAAGATACGAAATTATAAAGATATTGTAGCTGATAAAAACTGAACTGTGTCATATAGGATGCCAGATTGTCTTAAATGAACAAACACTAAAAATAATACTAAAAAGAAACAAAGTATTTCATTGAAATTGACGACAAAGATTGCAATTCAACTCACTTTAGATTCACATCCAGAATCGTGACCGGAGGTAATATTATTAGGGTTAATTGGCGCCACTGAATTAATCTTCATTGACTCGATGATGGTTTCACAAGTTTGAAGGTTCGTCTCACTTTTGAAACTGTGCTCACTGCACAGAAAGACTCTGCATAGCAATCTGGAGTCCTACAAATGTCCAATAAAACCGGTAAATTGAATAACAGATTGGCCTAGATGTAAATAAAAGAGATGAAAAACACACAAATATTGCTACACTGTTGGCTTCAGTACCTTTGGCATATCTTTATCACATAATTCCTTCTGCGTTATCTCATACTCTTGCATAAGCCAATCAGTGCTTTGTCCATGAGGGTCCTGGCCTTCGAAATATCGTAGCGTGTTTCTCCAACCAATTATCGTAGAGTTTGTGTAAATCTTACAGGCTTCTCCATTGGCTTTCTAGAAGCCGTGAACAGATTCTTTTTTCTCATTTGAGTGAACGAGGTACCAAATTCCTTCTGCAAGCAAACAAAATGTTTTTCTTATAAACATGACTGTGCGTTATATAAAATGTTTAACCACTGAAAAAATTGAGTATATCATGATTGAACACTTATCGCCATTTCATCGTAACAATATATAGGGAAACAGAACATAGGAAGGTCGGTTCATTCATCATCAAAAACATTTCCCATGTGTAGGTAGATATTAATTTACATTAGCAAATTAAAGTCAAAGCGAAAAGCCATGCGTATTTACACATCGATTTACACTTGCCGTTTAAATTCAAAAATACAAATGACATCTAACTAATTATGAATTATGAATGCTAATGACTATACCATTCGCGCCATCTAAAAATCTATGATAATTATAATGAAATAAACGGTTATTTAGTCTTCAACTTGTTCAACTGCTAAACAAGAAGACATAACCAGCTTTAATTTTTGAACCCCTGAGATAAACTTTAAGACAAGAAAATTACAAAAATGGATCCATTTGTGGCATGATTAAGAATTGTATCTACCTAGACTATCAAGTTTTATAACTTCAAAACAACATTAATCTGAAAACTAACCTGGTAAATTGGAGGGTGGGTACTGGAATGGGCTTGAATCCACTAGCACATTATTCGGGAGATGAGATCCTGGTGTGTACTCACTCAGCAATGAAATGATTTGTTCATCACTCCAGTACAAATCAATTTCAGGAGGAGGGGGTTGTGCTGGAGGACACATTGTAATCTGAGTCGACAAAAACGCTATTCCTTATCTGAATCAATAAGAAATAGAATTAAATAAAACACTCGACTCACAAATAAAGGAAAAAAGGTGAAGATTTTAATAAAATAACAAGCCATAAATTGCCAATTGTAAAATGATATGGAAACAGCTGGATTGCCTTACTGTAACGTCTGGGATTTTATACACCATTCTTCATAACTCTATCACGGTACTATTTTAAATTAAACAAAAGTAAGCTTTGTGCACAAATCATCCGTTATTGGATGAATTACAGTATAGTTCAACGAAATCTAGGGGAACATTTGGAATATTGAAAATACAAGGTAACAATAATTTTTACAATAAAATTCACTTTGAAATTAAGGCAAGTACTAACAATAACCCCGTGAACTATTTCGGCAAATAATAATTCAAGCCGAAAGGAATATTACAGCTGTGAGCATATACATTCTTATGTTCTTGCAACACAGCTCATTCCTATGTAACATACACATTCACATAACGTACACGCATATACACATCATCTTAAATATATCTAATCTGTGTGTGTACTTGCTTCGATGCAAGCGTTACAAGTGTTGTTATGTGTGTCCATGTAAAAATGATATATATGCTTGTTTATATGGTGATGTGGATGTATAATTATATGTATGCTTGTAATTGTGTGCATTCATGCATGGAACATGTATGATGTATGCATACCGTAATTGCATAATGGAGGATTTCATATATGCATTTCTATGTATGTGTACATGCAAATACGAAGAATGACCAGATTGCAGAATGGTTTTGACTTCAATACAAAAAAATCATCTATGCCTCAATTCAATCACCAATTACTGAGTTAACATCACAGAAGAAAATCAGACAAGTTTTTCGTTATTCGATCGAACACGGCTAGAAATAATCAATTGCAGCCCAATTATATATCTTCAACACAAAGCCTCACCAGAAAACATTATAAATTAAACATCTGAGAAAGAAACCATTAAGCACACATTACACATGAAAAATTGCAACAATTTCAAGAAGAAAACTCTGTTCTGCAAACAGAACCCACAAAACCCAAACCTGAAATTTAATTTCAAGCCATCTTCATTCAAAAAAACACAAAGATCAATCAAAATATCATCTCAAAACACCCAAAAAAACTTAAGCACCAATATAACAAATAATCCACCGAAGAATTAACAAAAAGAACCAACAAATAGTGCAAAAAAAAGGACAAAAAATTTTATACCTTAACTGAGTGAGGCGTCTCTCACTATTTCCCAATTAATGCTAATCAAGAATGAGCAAAAATGGGGAGTGTTAGTGAGTGTATTTATAGGGGCTGCTTAGTGGTGGGTTTTGCTAAACTGACCCAAAGTGTTTATTCTTGGGGCTCACAGTTGATGACACTCTGAAACAGTAACATGCATTTTGCTTAACAATCGACGCCAATGACGTGGCGTAGTGGTAATGGCAGGATTACGCAAGTTTGGGCAGGATGGTGGGTCCCACCTCGTACGGTGTCTGATCGGGAACACCACCTCCTTCGAAGAAGATTCCTTGAACCATAACAAAGTTTACGAATTTGTCAATGGCGGGTGGCACCATCAGCCTTGTATCTTGTTGACGACGTAAAATTATGTTTAGGAAAGCTGGATAAGAATTGGCTAATGCTAACTAAGAAAATTGCCGTTCTAATTTTACGAATTTTTGATAAAAGAAATTAGTGGATTGAATTTTGTTTATTTGTCCATGACAAAAATATTTTTTAGTCAAGCTTTTCTAATAAATATTTCGCTTTTTTAAATTTAATTGTCCACCATACTCCTTTTCCATTTATAGATCTAGACCATTTCTGAATACCAAGAAATGTATCATATCGAGTTTCTGAAAAGTTGTCAGGTATCTCACCAAAGATTACGATGAGCATATAGTTGTCAATTTTAGTTAAAATAGCTAAAAAACATGTTTCTAAAGAATATGCTTATTTTTTATTTTAAAAAAAGTAAATTGCTAGTTTTGGTGGTCATCGGAAATCATTAAGTACAATTTTAAAGGGTGAGTTTGCCTAACTCTTGGGTATTTGAATTTAGTATAAAGCTAAATAGCATATTTGATCCATTTACTTATACCGAATTGCAACTATCGCCCACTAATTTAGGAGTGTGACAAAATATGATATTAATTTATAATTTGTTATACATTGAGTCTATTCTCTGTCGAAAATTGCGACCAGAATTATTTCCAGATTTCGGGATTTCAACTCATCCATATTGAATAAAATATAATTTAATATGTCAATGTCATTAAAAATGGTAGGAAAGACTCAAATATGGGAGCAATTATGGTTGATTTCGCTATTGACGATATTGATTGAACTCAATGTACAAATTAGAAGTTAATATTATATTTTGTCATACCCCTGAATTAGTGGATGAATGCTGCACTCAAGATATAAGTTAGTGGACCAAACATGCAATTTAACAGTAATTCTAACTAGAGATATAGTTTAAATTCGAGTTCAAATCCAAGTGATCGAGGTTGCAAATTCTGAGAACGCCAAATTTATCCGAAAAATGAGAGCAATATAACAAAAAACTGAAAGCAAAGTATTTTTCTAATGGTAAATATCTAAAACTGTTTCCTTTAAAGCTTCCTGCCCCAGATTGTAAGGTAGCTAGTGGAAGAGTAATTTGCACTGAACATTCTAGTCCGACAAGGAGACCCAGAAATTTTTGACATTTGTGGGATGAAAATATGGGCTAGGGAATATTTTGGATATGTCATTTGCTTTGTTGTGGGCCAACTATTGAACTCCAATGCTAGCTATATGCCAATAGTAAATTTGAACATAACCAAACATATTGTACTTTGCAAAAACGAACACATTGAGGCTTCATTTTCTCACAATTGTCTCTCCCTCTTTTTTCTATAAATGATAGAATATAACATTAAACTCGATAAAATTTACATTGGGTGGTCAACTTACCAAAATTTCTCTTGGAAACAAGAATAAATCTCCAAGTAGAATTCTAGAGATCCATCAAAAAATGGTCCAAAAACAGTAAAGGACTTGGCAATTTGGCAGAGCACTAGGAGCTTGAACCCAAAAGACCTAACATCAATCCAACATAACCCCAACACCAACAAGCAAAACAAATACCAGATCAAGCGACAACTAAATACATTGAAAGTGAAACAATGCAATAAATATATGAATCTTGATCTTGAATCAGAGGCCAAAATCCACAACTTGAAAGCCCTTTCACAAATCACCCCGCACTGATGTGAACATCTAACCAAATCAGCTAGAATAGGACATGAACAACAACTTCAGATCCATGTCCCATCAAACACACAAAACTAAAACTCTGAAAAACGGCTAAAAGTTCAGGTATATGACAAAACTCTTCATCTATGCACTACAAAGCAAATCCATTTTCCTATTACAGCGTCCAAAAGTGATCAGATTCACTCTTTTGCAAAGTACACAAAATTGAAAATATGAATAAGAATCTATATTACTATCTCGTTAAAAATCCACTTTCACACTCGAGTTTTTGTCTCCCTTCTCACTAAAAAGCTAAAAGTCATAGGCTGCGATTGGATAAGAGTGAAAATCAAAATTTTCCATCAGTGAGCAGAAAAAATGAGGGGAATGGGAATGTGTATGAAAATAATTAATTTTTCCCTGAATGTTACTGTGGGAATGCCCCATATTGTTCACCCAAAAATACTGTTACAATCTGCTTTGTTCCTTTGTAATCATTGTCATTGATTTCAACAACAATTGTTATTTACAATTTTAAAGAAGGTTCACGATATTAAGTGTTATTTATAATTTTAAACATAACTTGTATGCATTTGAAGGATTTCTTTGTAATTTTTTTTAGTTATCCCAAACCAAAAATAAAATGAATTTTTAGGTAACTATAATTGATTCCAAAATGAATATAGAATAGACATACGGATAAAATTAGAATATAAAATAATTGTTCGGAAGTAAAAATACGATTTAGTGTTACAGAATTATATGTTACCTAAAATTAAAATATTTAATTTTTGGATTATTTGTTATCTTTTATATTATAACAAAACATATAGATATAATCTTTTATTTACAGAGGAAAAAATATTATATAGATAAATTCTTGATTTTTTTATTATTTTATCTTTTAGATTATATATGGAAAATATAGAAAATTTATATAAAGGGTTGCCACATGGATAAATATGAAGTCACCACATGGAATTGAGATAATTAGGAGTTGATACATATGTCCCAGAACAGTTAGGTGATGATATGTGTCATATTTATTATATTTTTTTAATACACACGGTTAATTATAACTTAATAGAGATTAACAAATTATATAATAATAATTCAGACATCTATATATAGTTAACATTCCTTTTTAGTACAGTGGGGGATAGTAGGGGAGGGTACACACGCACTTATATGAATAGAACTCGGGTCAATCACCTTGACAACACAAACTTCTACCACTGAATTACAAGGTTGATCCCTTATTAATATTCCTATTTTATACTTATACAAAATTAAAATGAAACGTCAATAAATTTACTGTCTTAAATATGACTAATTCCATGTAATGCATCTAACCATTAGCTATGAATCGGTGACGTGAATTTTTTTTTCCAAAAAAAAAATATATTTATAAAATATCATTTAAAAAAATTGGAATAAATGAAATGCAACATATATGTTCAAAAACTTTTGGTAGAATTCATGAGAAAAAATAGTAATTTGTTATATTATATTAAATAAATTATTTCAAAAACCAAAAAGTCAAATCACCACTCAAAATATTATCTCATATCCAATCACTATTTTCACTAAAAAAACATCACATTAATTGTAATTATTACATATCCATTCACACTTTCAAAATCCCATCAAATTCTCCCTAACAATTTTTTCTCACTATTCTCCAGCAGAAAACAAAATTTCAAAATGAAAGTATATCCAATCGCGCCCATACTCTTCTTTCTCTTTTTCCCTCACCCTTTGCAGTCGCCCTTCCCCTTCCCCTTTTTGTTTCTGTGCAGCGACGACCTACAATGTATGGTCGATCGCCAGCCCCCCTGTAATGTTTTTCTTCTTTGGTTCAAGATCCGGGTTTTGGGAGTTCTTCGTGGTGGCGGATAAAATGTGGGTTGGTGACAGGTTAGAAGAGAGTGGTGGTGTCGGGATGTGGTTGTGGATTTGAGGGAGGGAGAGGTCGTTTTTCTTTGTATTGGTTTTTTTTTAATTTGTTCGGTTTGTTGTAATTTTCTTGTTTTTGTTTTTTATTGGTGTCTTCTTTTTTCCAGCTGATTTTCGAAACTCGTAGATGAGTCAGTACTTCCTGTCTTGAGGTGCGTGATGTAGTTCGTGCCTAGATTGTTCCAATTGTAGGTCTCCTTTGCGGAGTGCTTAGTCCTCCTTTTGAGGATGGTTTTTTTAATCTT
Organism: Rehmannia glutinosa; assembly: GCA_016081115.2. Lineage (NCBI taxonomy): Eukaryota > Viridiplantae > Streptophyta > Magnoliopsida > Lamiales > Orobanchaceae > Rehmannia > Rehmannia glutinosa. The sequence goes on along the minus strand of JABTTQ020001509.1, from coordinate 259,271 downwards.
GTTTTTCTCCCTTGATGAGAGATTGCTTTCCTCTCGTGCAGAGCTTTTCCCTTGACATCAACCCTGTATATGACATATATCATCACCTCATTAATTTTGACATGTATCAACTCCTCATTCTCTCAATTCAAGTGTCTACTTTATATTTATCCATGTGACATTCATATCAACGAATTAAAGGTGAATTGATAAAGTATCTTTGAATTTGAAAGATTACAAATTTAAAATATAATAACAAATTTAATAGATAAGAAGTAATCTAAATATCAAAATTTATCTATACTATCATTTAAAAATTAATATTATCTTTCAAAAATATATTTGGTTTATCTTTTAATTTCCGATATATGTTAACTTCAATGTATATTTAAATTACTCTTATTAAATCCAGCTTTAACCCACTAACTAATTACATTCACAATTAAATAAATAATTCAAACCAAATTGTAATCAAATTAAATAAGCTCATCATAGATATAAAAGAGCATATCACATCAATTAAAGTTAAAATAAATCAATTTATTCAATTATTGATTCGAGGCCGGATAATGATTATACTACACGATCCTATCAAATAACCACTATATACATTTCTCAATAAATTCGAGAAACACATCAAGGAACTATATGTTTGTTTATATACACCATTGAAAATATTTTGAGAATTTATTTTTTCAATTTGTTTGGATGAATTTGAAATGTGTTTTATGTAGGGTTGAAATGAGATTGTGTTTGGTTTGAGTAGTTTTGAATATTATTTTATGTATAATATTGAAAAGTTGGTAGTGGTGGTGTCCATTTCCCCTTAAATATATAATATTCCATTGTACTAAAAAAAAGTTGGTGGTCCCATTAAATATTTTTTATAAATTAATATTTTAAGTATATAAAGTTGTTTGGTAAAATAGTTTAAAATATCCTGAACTTTGATAAGTAATGATGATTCCTATTTTGAAATAAAAAATTATTTGTTTGAGATGTTGTTATTATTTTTATGTGAAAAATAAAATGATGATTTCCATGACATTTTCCAAACATGATTCCACTTTTATGTATAGTTAGTGGGAAGCCACCGAATCAAAACAAACAAGGTTAATTTTATATACATTAATTATTGGAATTTGGTATGCAATTTGTTGAAATGTTTTTAAGGGTGAATTTTGCCTTTCGATCTCCTCTGCGTGCGTGTCTCCCCTCCCCAAGTTTCCTCCATTGTACTCAAAAAAAAGTTTTTTTTATGATTAATGTTATATATATGGTTTGGTAAAATAGTTTAATTATCGTTGATGATTCCATTATTGAAAAAGATAAATATTTGTTAGGCCATATAATTATGCACATAAAATGACATTTTCCATGGTCACTATCGTTTTCCCATCCTCAAAAAGAGGTTAATTTTGACCCATTAAGTTGGATTATCTCAAAAGTTTATTTTTCCATTTTCTCTTCGTAAGTCTCGTCCCCCTGCAGGGTTTTGGTTAGGGTTTCCTGTGTGTCCCTCCATGGATAGTTTTTTTTCTTTTTCACTTTTGGTTGGGTTTAACCTCGCGTCTCCGGGTTTTGTTTTTTTTCATTTTCCTTAGTGTTTGGGCGTGTCCTTCTTTTTTTTTTTGGTTGGGTTTAGGCCTCTTTTTTTTTGGGGTTTTCATCTTCTTAGAGTTTGGGCGTGTCCTCTGTCTTTTGTTTCTGAGTCTTTTTTGCAGGGTGCGCTAGTTCTCAGATCTATTTAATTGGGTTCACGTGGAGATTAGATCTTCATTATGGAGGATCCTACGGAAGAAGAAAGGGTTATGCTTGATTTGGACGATAATGTTGTGGACAGTCTGGGCGATAATTTCAACCAGTCGTACTATCTCGTTGGTAATTATTTTCGGATAAAAGCTGGAATTCCTTGTATCTTATCGAAGTCATGAAAAAAGCTTGGAAAGTGAAAGAGGAAATAATAGCCCGGGAATAGGGTGAAGGTCTGATCTTATTTAGATTCGGCCGATGAGAAGACATGAATAGGGTACTCTAAAATCAATCTTGGCACTACGAAGGAGGTTTATTTGCGAATAGGGCCCTAAAGGAGAATGAACAACCGTCCACCATTCAAATAAATCAGGTTGTGTTTTGGGTTAGGGCGTACGATGTCCCCATTGCATGCATGAACCCCAGAGCGGCGAAGAACTTGGCGGGACGACTGGTGATCTAATGGCATTGGATCACTCTACGGAAGGTATGTTCAGCAAGTTTTTGAGATTCAAAGTTCTTATTGAGATCACCAAACCACCCCAACGCACGATTACAATTCGAATTAAGGGTAATCAATTAACTCTACCTCTGAAATACGAAGCCTTGCCTATATATTGTTTCTGTTGTGGAATTATTGGGCATTTCTATCGGAATTGTGAGCATTACGATCGAAATGAATGCATGGATACGACAAATATGAAATATGGCCCTTGGTTGAAAGTATCCCCTCTTAAACGCAACTCACTGACTCGTGATACCCTTACCAACTCCAATCCAGCCATTGCCCGTAACTTGTTCGGCAAGAACCTCCAAAACCAAACATCTACCCAAACAAACAAGCCAACAAATAACCAAATTATCCAACCCCAAAACTATCGACAACCACCACAAATTACCCACCCCGATGACGACGACCCCCCTGAACACATTGCCACAAATGACCCTACTTCCTCACCCCTAAACTCACATATTAGATGCTCTCTTCAATCCTTGTCCCTTCTTACTGTTCCGGACCACCGCAATACCTCGAATAATCAAGCTAATACGTCTAAACATACACCTATCGACCTAAACATTACATCTTCTAACACATCACCAAGACAAAATAAATCTCAACCCAACAACCAATCCCCCACTACTCCAACATCAACGCAATCCTCAATATGCCCCACCCAACACAATTCCTATCCTTATCCTTGCCCACACCAAACAGACCCAAATCTGAACCTCCCATTAGCCACATCCTCTACTACATATCCACTGACCAAGCCGAAAAACAACATCAAAACCAAAACTACAAAAACCTGGACTCGAGCAAAAAATAAATTTGCAACCCCAAAAAACAACCCCATCCTTCCAGCCAAACGTGCAAACCCCATAACTATTTTGAATAAACCCGATTCAAATACCAGCCAGATAAAAAAACAGAAGGAGTTTGGACTCTTTGAGGTACGATCCACTTTTACACTATCGGCAGAGGTTGCTAGGGAGCAACCCCATCGGGAATAATGAGTTGTATAAGTTGGAACTGTTGGGGGCTTGGGAACCCACCGACAGTTCAAGCGCTTAAAAGATTAATCCGATCAGAAGATCCCAATTTTGTTTTCTTAATGGAGACAAAATTAAGCATGGAAGAATATGAGGAGATACTACGGAACATGGGTATGGAAAAAAGGTTTTCGGTCGATTGCGATAAATCAACGGGTGGACGACGAGGCGGATTATGTCTTCTGTGGAAAGATTCAGTTTAGGTTACAATTTCATCATCGTCATTACACCACATTGATTGCTTAGTGTCCGACGGGGCCACCGAATGGAGGTTGACAGGGATATACGGGTGGCCCGAAGAAGGGCTTAAGGATCAAACTTGGCTTCTTATTAAGGATCTGGCGAGCATTCAGACTAGAGAAGGATGGCTTTGTTTAGGTGACTTTAACGAGATCCTCTATAATTTCGAAAAAATAGGCGGGCGACCCAAGGATAATTGCAAAATGGATGCCTTTCATATGTGTCCGCAAGATTCTCGGTTATTGGCGACCTTGGTTACGAAGGGTTTTTCTTTACTTGGGCGGATGGTCAAAGCGGGGATAATAACATCCAGGAAAGGTTGGACAGGTGTCTCGGAAATACGGAATGGATACTCCAATTCCCGAAGCATAAAGTGACTCACTTGCCTCGGGTGGGATCGGACCATTGTCCTGTTCGAATATCCTGGAACGGCAAGCCCAACTCGGAACATAGTGCGGGGGATGTGGCAACTCGGAACTCATGCTATTAATGCAGAACAAGTGGCAAGAAAAATCACTGAATGTGGAGATCAATTAAAAATATGGGAAAGGGACCACTTTGGTAACATTAGCTACCAAATCCATGTGTGTGAAGAGCATTTACAAAAACATACCTCTGATATACCCTCAACAGCGATTGTTAGAGGTAGGGAAGTGTTGGAAAATCGACTGGAAGGGCTCTATAAAAAGCAAGAATTTATGTGGCATCAAAGGTCGAGGGCAAGTTAGATTCAAGACGGAGATAAAAATTCCGCACTTTTTCATAAAATAGTGTCGGGTCGCCAAAAAGGAATAATATTGAGAAAATTCGGGACAACCATAATGTTTGGGTGGATGAAGAAGCTGAGATTGTGAAAGTTTTTCAGGAGTATTATCAGGATCTTTTCTCTGCGGAACCCAATTTGGATATGAATCGAGCGCTAGATGCACTTGAAAATAAAATGACGGCAGAGATGAATGACACGCTGGCGCAACCATTCACGAACGAGGAAGTAACAAAAGCCCTTATGCAGATGCACCCGACTAAAGCTCCAGGACCGGATGGTATGCCTGCTCTATATTTTCATAAATTCTAGTCTCTCATTCAATCGGATATTCTGTCTATTATTCTTGATATTTTGAATGGTCACACAAGCCCTAAAGCGCTCAATAAAACTTTTATTATTTTAATTCCTAAGAAAAAAAAGTCTCGAACAATTTACTGATTTTTGCCCAATAAGTCTTTGCAATGTTCTCTTCAAGCTCATTACTAAAACTATTGCAAATAGACTTAAATCCATTTTGCAGAGCCTCATTTGTCATACTCAATCTGCTTTTGTCCCGGGACATCTAATTACTGATAATGCTATCCTTGCATTTGAAAATTTTCACTCAATGAAGAACAATAAGGCTAAAAAATGGGGAAATTTTGCATTCAAACTCGATATGAGTAAGGCCTAAGATCAGGTTGAATGGGAATTCCTTCGTTGTGTAATGCTAAAATTGGGTATTAATTATTCATTTGTAGAGCTGATCATGAAATGCATTACTACTGTTTCATTCTCTATCTTGATTAATGGTCAGCCGGGAATCTTTTTTACCCGTCTCGCCGGCTTCGACAAGGAGACCCGCTTTCCCCATACTTGTTTCTTTTTTGTACATAGGCTTTTTCCTCTATGATCCGGAGAGCGGAATCAAGCGGCTCTTTACACGGGATTCACATTTGCGGAGGAGCCCACAAATTTCCCATTTGTTTTTGCAGACGATAGCATTATATTCGGAAGAGCCAATGCCAAGGAGATTGAGAAAACGGGTCGAATTATCCAAGCATATGAAAGGGCCTCGGGACAAAAAATAAATTTGGAAAAGTCGGAGATTACATTTAGCCGAAATATTGATATTGAAAAACAAAGGCAGCTTGCTGGTACAATGGGCGTCAAGCTGGTGGCTAAACATGAGATCTATTTTGGCCTGCCCACCGTGGTTAGTCGATCCAAAAAAGAGGTTTTCCAGTTGCTTGTAGATCGGGTTCGGAAAAAGCTGAAGCAATGGAAAAGCCAATTTTTGTCGACTGCTGGAAAAATGATTCTTATTAAAACTGTGGCAGGGGCAATCCCATCCTATATTATGAGTTGTCTCCTACTCCCCCAAAATGTTTGCCAATAAATAAACTCAATTGTTAGCAACTTTTGGTGGGGCCATAAACGAGAGGAAAAGATGATTCATTGGTGTTCTTGGAGTACTCTTACTAGGGTGAAAGAAGAAGGAGGTATGGGGTTCAGAGATCTTCACTGTTTTAATGAGGCGATGCTAGCAAAACAAAGTTAGCGACTGATTCACGAGGATAATTCCTTACTTGCTCAATCCCTTCAGGCGAGATATTACCCTAATAATAATTTTCTTAACGCAACAATTGGTTATAATCCATCATATACATGGAGAAGTATTATTGCGGGAAGACAAATTATTATGAGAGGAATGAGGTGGAATATTGGCAATGGGACTGATGTATCGGTTTGGAAAGATCCTTGGGTACCTAACCTTCTAAATTTTTGAATGATATCTCACCCTAGAGGATGGCTGGAAGATCTTCGGGTATGCGAGTTGATGCACGAATGTTGGGAAATTTATTGTTTAGATTTTGATGAATGCCATGTAAATCTTAGACTAGAAAGTTGGCATCCCATTTTCTTTGTAATTTGCAATGTAATAGATAGGGTCGTATGAGCTGAGTCAAGTCAGTTATGCCTAGATATGCAAGAAGTCAACTGGAGGCTAAAATGAAGACTCCGCTATGAAGCAACTGAGTATGGCAAGAAGGAGAAGTCAAGAACTCGACTGAAGAAGTATCAGCTGAGATGCAGCTATGTGAAGTGTCAGTCAAGTCAACTAAAGATAGCCAAGTCTCAAGTTGAAGTGACAGATGAGTCATCCAATGATTGGGAGCTGACTCGAAGTCATCTGGGGAAGTTAAGAAACTGCAGTCAAGTCAAGACAACTGAAAAGGATTCGTTGCATAGAAGTCAAGAAAGTTACTTAAACAAGTAATACTTCCATGCTGCCTTTCTTAAAGTGCTCAGTCCCAGAAGCGTGCAAAAGGAATAAACCAGTGAGAAGCATTGCACTGTGTCGAGAACTACGAAAAGTCAAGGTTCATTCAATACGAGGAAATGTCAATTTCAAGGACTGCAACAAGACAATCCAACGACCACAAGTGTCTTTTGAAAATTAGCCTATCTCTTCAACGGGCAGATTTTCAAAAGAACACTATAAAAGGCTGAGGAATCAATTTGAGAAAAGGGGTTACCTTGCATACCTGAAACACAAGCTTTCAAGCCATTATTCAAACTGTAACCAGAAAAATATTCTCAAGTCATTCAAGCTTAATCCGCAAGCCAGAACTTCGAAGAAAATCAATCCAACACTTACCTGTGAAGGAAAGACGACTTCAATCAGTTGAAGAGGAAACATTTGAAGAATCAAAGGGATCTACATTCCACAGAGGATTGTAGAAAGGTTCAAGGTCGAACCAGTCTTAAGTTCTTGGAGGGCTTCGTGATCAAATCCAAGAAGCTTGAGCAAGTGAGCTGTAGTAGCAAGGCATCTGCCCTGTGAAGAAGCTGAGTCGTATGAGAAGCCAGTTGCGTGACCAAGGCATATCCAGACTGAGTCCCAAAGGATCAAGTCGGCTGTGTGATCAAGACTTGCATCTGGACCGATAACCACTTTGTACTCTGATCAATACTTAGTGGATTCCTCCAGGAATTGGAGAAGAGAGGATTAGAAGAATTACCCCATCTTTGAACCTCTATAAAATTTATTGTGTCATTTACATTCAGCACTTCAATTCTGCATATTATTTTATATTTGCTGATAAATTTGCTATCCAACTGATAATTAACAAAGTGCTTAAACCAAATTCAAGGGTGTTAAGTCTTCCGCTGAAAACATATCACAGTCGAGTTAAGCTTTAGACTAAGCAGTTGAGTTATTCTATCAACAGCTCAGTCGAGTCTGTTGAGTGGCTAACTCAGTTGGTTAACTAACTTAGTTGTCCATCAAGGACTTAGCTGTGAAGAATTAACTATGAACTATTTTAAAAGGACTAAATTAAAAAGTTGGTAAGGTTTATTCAACCCCCCCTTCTAAACCTTACACTCACACCCCTTGGGACCTACAAGTGGTATCAGAGCGGTTGGTTCATTGAGCCTTCCGCACTGGTTACTGAACTAGATCTCCAATCTTTCAAAGCTTGCTTTAGCACTTGATCTTTCAAAACTTTTTTATTCAGCAAAGTTACTTTCAAATTCGTATACAGGCTCATCTATCCGCATTACACGATGAAATGTTGATAGTAATAGAAGATGGGCCACTACAAATTTTAAAAGTAAACACACAAGGAAGAGAGCTGCTGCAATTTGAAGGAGAAGAGATCTTTGCTCCCGGACCAGCTATGATTGAAAAACCCGGAGCTGAATGGACAAATGATGATAGAAAAAGATACAACCTAGACAACGTGGCCAAGGACATTCTTTACAAGACTTTGGACAAAGCCATGTTCAACAAAGTCAAATCATGCAAGACGCCCAAAGAAATCTGGGATAAGCTAACCTTGATTTGTGAAGGCTCTGAACAAATCAAGGAAAATAAGCTATATGTTGCTGTACAAAAATTTGAAAATTTTAAAATGCTTGCAGGAGAAACCTTGGATCAACTAGATGCTCGATTCACAGAAATTACCAATGAGCTATCTGCACTTGGAAAAGAATATACACATAAGGAAATGTGTATGAAAATTCTAAGAAGTCTTCCAGCTGAGTGGGAAATGAAGGTCATGACCCTGAGACATTCCATGGACCTATCAAAAACATCCAACCATGAGCTATTCTCAGATCTCAAAGTCTACGAATTTGAGCCGAAGAAAAAAAAAAAAAGACGATTGTGCCCAAAACAATTTGCTCTAATAGTTAAGGATGGGAAAAGAGCTGAAGGCAAAGAAGTCATCGATCAGGAGGAGATTGCCTTGATGGTTAAAAGATTTAACAAGTTCTTCAACAAGAATTACAAGAGAGGCAAAGGTGAATCCTCCAGAAGACACTCAGCTCTGTCCAAGTCAAGGGAAGATAGGCCACCCAAGAGAGCAGAGCATCAAAAGGTCGAGTACCAAAGAGCTGACAATCCGAGAATGGAAAGAGCTGATCAAAAAGTTGAGAATCTATGCTGGAACTGCAGGCAACCAGGTCACTATGCCATTGATTGCCCATATCCTGTAATCAACAAATACAGGAACGAAGAGGAAAGAAGAGTCTTCAGAGAAAGAAGACAAGAAAGGAAAAAGGCAATGTTGGCTGCAGAGACTTCTGAGACAGCCAAGTCAAAAGACACAACAGACTCGGAGAGTAGTGAAGCTGACTATTCAAGTGACCCTGAAGAAGAAGCTTTGATATGTTTAATGACCAAAGAACAAGACCAACCTGATCAAGAAGATAAGGTACACTCTAACTCATCTCACTCAGAGTCAGGTGATAGTGATTGTGACACACACACTTCATCACCCACAGATCTTTATGATTCATTAGGCAAAATGATGAAAGACTTCGAGCTCATTAAATCCTCACACACACTAATAAATGAGGAAAACAAATGCTTAAAAGCTCAAACTCACAAACTCACGGTGACTAAGGAGTTGAGTACTCGAGTCACATAGGCCGATGAGAATAAAGCACTAAAGGCTGAAAATTCTAAGTTAATAGCAGAGATAGCTGCTACAGAAAAGAGGGAAAATGACCTCAAAAATGTGATTGCCTCATTCACTAAGGTATCTAAATCTTTGGATGATCTTATCATGAGCCAAAAAGAATGTAGAGATAAGACAGGCATAGGATTCAATTCCTTTGTTCACAGTCAAACTCCCAGAGTGATCTTGGAAAAAGGATCTTCAAGTAATGAAGCATCTCAAAAATCCAAAACTCCAAATGGTGCACACACATTCATTCCAAAGCACAACCACAACCAAACTGGCCTTGGTTATAAAGGAAAAGGAAAACGGACCGATTGAGTATCTTTGAGAGAGGACAATGAGAAGAAATCCAGCAGAGTTCCTCAAAGAAACTCCAAATAGAAAGTACTCTGTGAAGAAGAAAGAGAGCTACCAAAAGCCCCGAAGTTCTACAAAAGGAACAAATATGATGGGAATGGTAGAAACTACCCAAGTCAAGCTGATTGGAATAATGTGAAATATCAGCAAAGACCTATGGAATACAAGCCTAAATGGCAAAGGCCTAGAACTCAGCAAAGGTCATTCCAAAGGCAACAAAGCTATCTTCAGCACACATGTGCACCCAAGCACTACACACAGAGATATCACAACTACCCAAAGAAGGCAATTGCTAAAACACACACACCGGCATACAGACAAAAGAGACAGTTGTATGAACCTAGAGCCCCCAAGCAATTTGCCAAAGTGAATTATGATTATGGCACAGATAGATGGCAACCCCTTAGAGTCAAATCATTTGGCTATAGGTTGGTTGGATCATCTTACAGCACTAACCCCTCAGGACCCAGGCAAGTATGGGTACCTAAAAACTAATTTCCTTGATTGCAGGTTCAAGGAACAGCTGAGTGCCAAGGAACTTGGTACATGGATAGTGGTTGTTCCAGACACATGATAGGAAACAAGAATAATCTATCAAAATTCAAGGAGGTTAGAGGTGCAAAAGTCATATTTGGAGGAAATAAAGCTCCAGGGGAAACAAGAGGCATTGGATCCATCTAGAAAAATGGATTAGAACTCACAGATGTTGCATATGTTGAAGGGCTCAATTTCAACTTACTAAGCATCAGCCAACTCTGTGACAAGGGCTACAATGTTGGATTCAGTATGAGAGTATGCCAAATCAAAGACACTGAATCAAATGAAGTAGTGTTGCAAGGATCCAGACAAAAGAACATGTATGTGGTAGATTGATCGACTGCCACACCAAGCACTTGTCTATTAGCAAAGAGTACAACCGAATCAAGTTGGCTGTGGCACAAGAAGCTAAGTCACCTGAATTTCAAAACTATTAACAAACTTACAAGAAGTAATCTTGTAGAAGGACTTCCAGACTCAATATACAAGAAGGAGAGTGTATGTGATGCATGCTAGATGGGAAAGCAAATCAAATCATCATTCAAAGAAAAGACACGTCCATCTTCAACAAGAATATTACACCTGCTACATATGGATCTATTTGGTCCCGTTGAACCAACTAGCATAAGTGGAAAGAAATACACCTTGGTGGTAGTAGATGACTACTCAAGATACACATGGACAATTTTCATGTGTAAGAAGAAAGAAACCTTGCAGAAGCTACCACAGCTGATGAAGAGAATTCAAAATGAGAAGAGTCAAACCATTATTAAAATCAGATCTGACAGAGGAAATGAGTTTGTCAATGGAATAATAACTCAATATTGTATTGACAATGGTATTGCTCATGAACTATCTGCAGCAAGAACTCCACAACAGAATGGAGTTGCGAAAAGAAGGAACAAAACTCTCAAAGAAGCGGCAAAAGGACCTTGTTAGTGAAGCGGGTACTAAAAGATTTTAGGGTCAAGCAATAAATACAGCACGTTATACTCAAAATAGATGCATGATAAAAAGACAGCTGACAAAAACTCCCTATGAGATTTGGACAGGGAGAAAGCCAAATGTTGCATATTTTAGAATATTTGGATGCAAATGCTTCATCCATAATAATGGCAAAGACAATTTAAAGGCTTTTGATGCTAAAGCTGATGAAGGTATCTTCTTGGGATACTCAGCTGAAAGCAAAGCCTATAGAGTGCTCAACAAGAGGACAATGCTTACAGAAGAGTCCATCCATGTGGTGTTTGATGAACCCAAGGTAAATGGAGAAGACATTGAAGAGTCAGCTGACAAGCTGAATCAGCCAACCATGCAGAAGAGTCCCTATGTTGAAGCTGAAACTGGAGTCGTAAACCCAGATGAAGATGAGATAGCTGAATCTCAAAGACAGTTGAAAAACCTGCAGCTAAGTGATGATGAGAGAGCTGATCAAAATAAAATAGCTACAAGACGACTGAACCCAGCTGATTTACTTCAACCTTATGTGAGATGGCTGAGAGACCATCCACCAGAGCTAGTCATTGGAGATGTGAGAGATGGTGTAAGAACCAGATCCAGAGCTCAACAAGAAGCAATGTTCACTTATTTTATTTCCCAAATAGAGCCAAAAGATGTGTCTCAAGCATTGGAAGACACACATTGGATTCAAGCCATGCAAGAAGAGCTGAATCAATTTGAAAGAAACAATGTATGAGAATTTGAATGTTATTGGCACAAAATGGGTGTTCAGAAACAAGATGAATGAGGAAGATTCTGTTGTAAGGAACAAAGCAAGATTGGTAGCCAAAGGATATTGCCAAGAAGAGGGAATAGATTTTGATGAAACATTTGCTCATGTTGCAAGATTAAAAGCAATAAGGATGTTTCTTGCCTATGCTGCACACAAGAACTTCATTGTATATCAAATGGATGTGAAAAGTGCATTCTTAAATGGATTGTTGGAAGAAGAAGTCTATGTTGAACAACCTCCAGGATTTGAGCAGAAGACTCTTGGAGATAAGGTGTACAAACTCAAGAAAGCTCTATATGGATTGAAGCAGGCACCAAGAGCATGGTATGATACATTATCACAATTCCTGACTAAGAACGGATTCACCAAAGGCAAAGTAGATAGAACACTCTTCAGAATTCAAGATGGGAAGAGTATACTGCTTGTTCAAATATATGTGGATGACATCATCTTTGGATCCACAAACAAAGAGTTGTGTGATAAGTTCTCAAATCTCATGCAAGGAAAATTTGAAATGAGCATGATGGGAGAGCTGACATTATTCCTAGGACTTCAAGTAAAACAGCTGAAGGATGGAACCTTCATAAGCCAGACAAAGTACACCAGAGATTTAATGAAGAAATTTGGTATGGAAGAGAAGTCTTCTGTGAAAATACCAATGAATACATCAGTCAAAATGGATATGGATGCAGATGGCAAGCCTGTGGATCAAACAAGATCTGAGCACTCATTGGATCACTGCTCTATCTCACAACAAGTAGGCGAGACATCACCTTTGCAGTAGGTGTATGTGCAAGATTTCAATCTGCTCCAAAAGAAAGCCACATGACCGCAGCCAAGAGAATATTGAGATATTTAAAGGGAAGCCAAGAAGTTGGCTTATGGTATCCAAAGGAAGGTGGATTCAAGCTAATTGGTTATTCAGACTCTAACTATGTTGGATGTAGAGTTGACATGAAGAGTACATCAGGTACATGTCAAATGCTTGGAAATAGGTTAATTTCCTGGTTTAGCAAGAAGCAAAATTCAATAGCCACATCCACAAAATGACGCGAGAATACATAGTTGCGTCAAATTTTTGTGCCCAAGTCTTATGGATGAGACAACAGCTGAGAGATTATGATGTTGAAGAAAAAGAGATTCCAATTATGTGTGATAACACAAGTGCAATTGCAATCACTCAAAATCCTGTGTTGCATTCAAGAACAAAGCACATTGATGTCAGATATCATTTCATAAGAGACCATGTTGAAAAGAAGGACATCACCTTGGAATATATCTTAATTGATAAGCAGTTAGCTGATATATTCACAAAACCATTATGTGAATCAAGATTTGAAGAACTCAAGCATGAATTAGGGTTAATTGAGCTGAGTTGACACTCAGAAGACTCAAGGAAAAGAGATGGAACGTGAAAAGATGAAAGAGAGCAGAGCTCTTGAATCAGCTAAGTAAATCACCAGTCTCGAGAATCACCGCATCAAGTTAGGCGACAAATTTGAATACCTATGTGAAAAGAGAGAAGAGTTGAATCATCTAAGAAGCAAGCTGAGTCATTTATGAGCAAAGTGACAAAAATGCAGTCGTTTCTACTAAGCGGGAATGTTTTTAAGAATGACGTCAGCGTAATTATGACGTGTATAGTCAAAAGCTGCATACCAAGCTTATGATTGGATATAAATGCTTGGCCGCATTAAATGCGAAAATCAAATGTTAATCGGCGTACAAAATCTGAGCCGTTGATCTCAATCAAATTTCCAAAACCGTCCGCACGTCCTCTCATAACCCATACATATACCATTTTGTCCGTTTCTCTCTCACTTTACAGAAACTGTTCATCTCTCCCAAAAGCAAAGAAAGAAATTTCTCTCTCGAAACCCTACAGATTTTCAAAGCACATTTTCAAAGTTTCATTCGGTAAATCTTCAAGAAATGGCATCTACTTACGATTTTGTTAAGTTGGGAAAACAAATCCACACTGGTTCTACCGTGGATTTTGAAGGAATGATCAAACAGGGGTTCGACGAAACCCTTGTGAAGAAAATAGCTGAGAAAGTGGAGAAGTCTGGGCTGAAACCCTTTCTCACAATGGAATTTCAAATGACCTACGTGGAGGAGGTTGCGCAGTTCTATGTGAACACTGAAGTTCACGACGAGGGCATCAAGTCCTCTGTTCACGGGAAAGAATTCACAATCATTGCTAAGGATTTGGCAGAACACTATTTGCTACCGGCGGAAGGAGTGTCGGAGATCTATGAGGCTGACGTAAACCTGGCTGCTGCATGGAAGGAAATGGCCAAACCTTGACTTTGCAAAATTGTCTACACAAACACAAGAAGTCTGTCGAAGGAAGATTACCACAAGTTGCTGGATATTGTTGCCAAGTGCGTAGACATCAAATTTGGAAGCTTTAATTAGTTGTCCAAAACCAAGCTGATCGTGATGGCTGCGATCATGGAGGAGAAGAAAGTAAACTAGGCTGAGTTTGTATACGAGCACTCGCCAAAATATATTGGGAATAAGTCCTTCAAGGAAGATGGATCGTTCGGAGGATCTTTGGGGTATGGCCTGGTGATTGGCCGGTTGATGGAGGTGAAAGGTGTTCTTCTCCGACATGGAAAGGCATTCCATGTTAACAAGAAAATGTTCCGATCGAATCTCTCCAGAGCACAGAAGAGAGCTTATGCCAAGAGAGCGGACACAAGTGAGGGGGAATCAGCTGACCCTGAAGAAATAGTTGTCTCCTCCCCTCCCAAGAAGAAGGCTGCCCCTGCCTGCGCAAAGAAAGAAAACTGTTGCCCCTGCAAAGAAAGAAAAAAAAAAACCGCACTGCCCTGCGGTAGCTCGAGTCACCCGCCCCTGCGGCCGTGTCTCCCCGCCCCTCTACCGCCGCAATGGAAAAGGAACCGTTAATCCCTTTTCGGTGATTAAGAAGAAGAGGATCGCCATTACAATAAGGAAGCGATTTGCCTCTAAACAAGCTGCGAAGGCATTTACCTTCGACGAACCGGAGGAAGTGGAACCAGATATTCCTCTGGTGAAAACCAAAAGAAGAAGAAGAATCTTCAAGCGTTTAGAGCTTGAGAAAACAGCTGAGTCTGCCACTCAGCTAGAGCAGATTGCTGAGACGGCTGGAGAAGTAGAGTCTCCAGAAATTATAGATGAAACAGTCAAGTCTGCTGAGGCCGATCAGCAGAGGCAAGTTGAAGACCCAGCTGTAGACAGAACATCTGAGAAACAAGGAGTAGCTGAGAAAGCTAAATCTCCTGTTGACAGGTTGTGTCCCCTCCTGCGACAGCCGCAGGTGAGTGTGAAGAGCAGCAAGCCATGTTACCATCCATTCCTGAGACTGGAGGACAACACAAAGATGACGATGATGATTTGATGATACTATCCCCACCATATCCAGACATCCAAAATCGTCTGCGAGAATGGAAAAAGTGGAAGTTGAGTCACTCTAGGGTGCAGTTTGAACACCCAGAGTTTATTGAGGAGGAAAAGGAACTCTTCAGGTTCCTTGAAGTTGATACAGTGCTGCAAGCCTTTGATGAGGATAACTGCATCAACATGTTGCAAATTCAAAAAGAGAACAAACAGGCTAGGGCAGCAGAGGAAGCAGAAGCTCGTGAGAAAGCCAGTATCTATCCTCTAACTGGAACCACTGATCATACTCATCCACATCTTGACATGCTTTCAGAGAGAGATGAAGATCTGGACCCTGCTGCTGCGACTGAAGAATTGGAGATGCAACAAGCCATGCGGGAATCCAGGATCCTACATGAGCAACAGCTGATGGAAGGCCCTGGAGAGTCTTCCAAATCACAGCTGGAGATTGATCCTATGGGAGTGGTGCAGCAGATTGCAACTGTTGTTGCTGCGACCACTTCCCCAGCTCACTCTGATGAAGGCATTAAGGGAACTGGCGATGAAACTGGGAACTTGGGGACCCAAGTCGAGCCAACCCCTATTGAAGGTGTCTTACCACCTGCCCCAACGGCTAAACACTCAAAGGGAACAGCCCGGAGTTTGGAGGAAAGTGACCCCAATCCAAGTCACTCAGCTGGTGTGCCAGCTGAAGGGGAAACTCCCTCCACTGCAGCTAGGTCGTAGGTTGCTGCAGACAACTCCACCATGAATCTCGGAGGCGAAGTGGAGAAGGAAAAAGAAAAAGAAACACAGCAGATTGTCACTGAAGAAGCTCGGACAGTTGAGATTGTCTCAGCTGAAATGCCAACTATTCTGCAGGCTGAGGACGCTGCTGATGTAGTCGAGGCACAGGATGGTTCTGCACTGGGAGTTAACACTGTGGGCAATGAAAGTGCAATCCACGGAGTTGAGACTCCTGTGGATGCCATCAAGAGAAGACCCCAAGACCTTTGCAGATTGAGACTACGGAGATAGTGGGAATGTCCAAGGAGGAAACACATAACATCCCTCCTACTATCATCGATGAATCTGAGAAGGAGATAAGCGCCCTTCACGATTCCCAAGACAATCCTGATGTAACATTTCTGGGATCTGAAGGTGAAGAAGAGGCTGAGTCATCTCTTGTTGCAAGTCCAAACAACTCAGCTGAGGATGTTTTTCCCAGCAAGAGTAAGCCAGAATTCAAGGTTGCTCATCAAAGGTTCAATTTTGATGATGAGCCACCCCTACCAATCTCATCATCGGCCGATGACGCTACTGATACGGCCGAGGACCAGACAACTCAAATGGAAAAACCAACTGAGACCAATGAAGCTGTTGAGGCAGTGAGGCTCGGCCCGGGTCCATTCCACAAAAGACCACACCAATGAATCACGATCAATCTCACGAGCTCCCAAAGCTGCAGCAGAATTGACTCAATCGGGCACCTCAAGGCCACGAATTACCATTGAACAGATTCCCTATGTCCGTGATGATACGTTTGAAGAAACGTTCCCCTTCTCACTAGAGTTGCCTGCTCTTGATGAAGAATCAGCTAGAGATCAACAACGTTTCCATAGACCTGATCCAGTCATTCCCACAGATACCATCGTCCCAGCAGATTTTGACTTTGATGTTGCTTGGCCGCCAGCTGAGACAGAGGTGATAGCTGAGGTTCGAGAAGTCTTCAAGGTAATATTTGCGGAGATAGAGAAGATGGAAAGGCACCAGGCCTCATTAGATATGCGGTGGATAACGAGATGCTAATCTTATGGTCGTCTGCGTGGAATCATAGTCGATCCGGAATGGTGGCAACAACAAAGAAACAATGCGTGTGGAACAGTTCGATACTTCAAAGCATTGTACAATAAGATGCTAATGTCGGAGCACTCGATAACGCCCGATACATGAAGAAGAGGATGCAAGAAAATATTGATAGAATGCATACATCTCATACCACAAAAATGGAATTGTTGCGCGAATTTCATCGAAAAGAACTTCTGCGCGTGAAAGAAAACATGAATGCAAAATTCAGTCTTCTTATGGCTGAAATGAAGTTGGTAATAGCCGAATCGAAAGCCACCCGCTCAGAATTTAGAAGCGAAGATACTCCGCTGCGAGAATCCGAGCAGATTGACTATCTCGGTAGTCTAGATTTCATGCTTGGCGGCATATTTCGTGGGTTCCTCTCTCCTTTGATGATGCCAAAAAGGGGGAAGAGGAATACCTAAAGACATTGATAGGATCCATAGTCGAGAAGAATGGACGCTTGTTGTGAAGGAGAAGGCAGTGAAGAAACAAGAAAAAAAGAAAAGGAAAAAATCGGTTGAGGGGGAAGGTTCGAAAGACATGACTTTAATAGTTGCTAGAACCCCTCAACAAGGACTTGTCACAGCTGACATCATAAGCAAACTCCCAGTGACTCTGCCGCTCCAACACTCTGCTGTGCCCATGGCTGAAAAGAGGAAGATAGTAGAAGCAGGGATGAAGGAGGTGGAAGGAAAAATGGATGCCCGAGTGATGGATATACTGAAACAATATGGAGGCATTCCAACAGGCAAAGACACTAATGCCATTTCAGACGTCGGAAGCGAGCCGAGATCGGTTGATGAATTCAAAATGCTCGAATCTGAGGGATACTTCGAGAATATGTCCATGGCCCAAGCCTGGGACTTGTATTGGGAAAAAGGCCTCAAGCTATGCGAAGAAGCTAACAAGCAGCAGACTACTGGCAGTCACTCTGCTGATCACTCTGCTGGTCACTCAGCTGGGAAGAAGAAGGCCCCAGTACAATACACACCCAGAGGTAGAGGAAGAAGCAGTGGAGGAAGAGGTTTCAGACCTAGACCTCTACCCAAAAATATAGAATACATAGATCCAGGGAAGAAAGGAGGGATCTATTGGGCTGGATATGACGTAGTAGCCAATATGGAAGTGGCCAGGAAAAATGTTGAATATGTAAAGAGAATCGAAGAAGAAAATAAAAGACAAACTCAATTGTGGGAAGAGAGACAATAAAGAAAAAGAAAAGATGAAGCTGCCAGAAGAGCTTATGAGAAAAAGAAAGTAGCTAAAGAAGAGAAGAAGAGAAAAATGTCAGAAGACGACAGAGCTGATGAAGAAAGAAGGAGGCAGCGAAGGAGATGAAGTGTTGTTGTCCACCCCTTCATGTAATTTACTATTGTAAATACATAAGTATGTAAGTCTTCTGTACATTTTATAAGAAATCTGTAATTTCTCTATTTTTGCGTAGACATAGATGTTTGCTCTGATACACTTTGTAAACAGTTGTGTAAAGGACAAGAATGTTATGATCAATAAAAAGATTGATTCTACGCATACATTCTCTGTTACTGCACAACCTGTATGTATCTTTGATATTTACATTTTGTATGTATGCTTTAAGTTTTGGCATCATCAAAAAGGGGGAAATTGTTGGGAAATTTATTGTTTAGATTTTGATGAATGCCATGTAAAACTTAGACTAGAAAGTTGGCACCCCATTTTCTTTGTAATTTGCATTGTAATAGATAGGGCCGTATGAGCTGAGTCAAGTCAGCTATGCCTGGATATGCAAGAAGTCAACTGGAGGCTAAAATGAAGACTCCGTTGTGAAGCAACTGAGTATGGCAAGAAGGAGAAGTCAAGAACTCCACTGAAGAAGTATCAGCTGAGATGCAGTTGTGTGAAGTGTCAGTCAAGTCAACTCAAGATAGCCAAGTCTCAAGTTGAAGTGACAGATGAGTCATCCAATGATTGGGAGCTGACTCAAGTCATCCGGGGAAGTTAAGGAACTGATCAAGTCAAGACAATCGAAAAGGATCCGTTGCCGTAAGTCAAGAAAGTTACTTAAACAAGTAATACTTCCATGTGCCTTTCTTAAAGTGCTCAGTCCATAAGCGTGCAAAAGGAATAAACCAAACCAGTGGGAAGATCTTGCACTTTGTGTCGAAACTCGAAAAGTCAAGGTTCATTCAATACGAGGAAATGTCAATTTCAAGGACTCGCAACAAGACAAGCCAACGACCACAAGTGTCTTTTGAAATTAGCCTATCTCTTCAATGGGCGATTTTCAAAAGAACATTATAAAAGGCCGAGGAATCAATTTGAGAAAAGAGGTTACCTTGCATACGAAACACAAGCTTTCAAGCCATTATTCAAACGAACGAAAAAATATTCTCAAGTCATTCAAGCTTAATCCTCAAGCCGAACTTGAAGGAAATCAATCCAACACTTACCTTGAAGGAAAGACGACTTCAATCGATTGAAGAGGAAACATTTGAAGAATCAAAGGGGTCTATATTCCACGAGAGGATTGTAGAAAGGTTTAAGGTCGAACCCGGTCTTAAGTTCTTGGAGGGCTTTGTGATCAAATCCAAGAAGCTTGAGCAAGTGAGTTGTAGTAGCAAAGCGCAAATGCCCTGTGAAGAAGAAGTCGAGTCGCACGAGAAGCCAGGTGCGTGACCAAGGCATCTCCAGACTGAGTCCCAAAGGATCAAGTCAGCTGTGTGATCAAGACTTACATCTGGACTGATAACCACTTTGTACTCTGATCAATACTTAGTGGATTCCTCCAAGAGTTGGAGAAGAGAGGATTAGAAGAATTACCCCATCTTTGAACCTCTATAAAATTTATTGTGTCATTTACATTTCAGCACTTCAATTCTGCATATTATTTTATATCTGCTGATAAATTTGCTATCCAATTGATAATCAACCAAGTGCTAAAACCAAATTCAAGGGTGTTAAGTCTTCTATCAATAAAACATATCATCAAGCGACTCGAGTTAAGCTTTGGACTAAGCGGTGAGTTATTCTATCAACAACGATCCGATAGTTTGAACCGTTTGCTTTTTTTTTTTTAGTTTTTGTATTTTTTCACTTTTTTATAAAAATAGAATTTATAAACTTAATATTTAGTGGCTAACTCTTTTTTTCGTTTTTAACTAACTTAGTTGTCCATCAAGGACTTAGCTGTGAAGAATTAACTCTGAACTATTTTAAAATGACTAAATCGAAAAGTTGGTAAGATTTATTCAACCCCCCCATTCTAAACCTCACTCACACCCCTTGGGACCTACAACGAAGAATACACGGGCTGGGATATTGAGCGTATTCGAGGTATGTTTAATTCGCAGGAGGTGACCGCTATTAGATCCATCCCTCTGATTTCCAAGGCAAGGAAAGATAAAATAACATGGCACTACACAAAGAATGGTATTTATAATGTCAAGTTCGGATACCGTGTGGCGAAACAACTTCAAGATAGCTCTAGTGCGACGACTTCATTGACTAGGAAGGACAAGAAGCTATGGCATTGGATGTGGAGGTTGGATATATCCCCTAAGGTGAAAATTTTCTTATGGAAATGCATCAAGAGTATACTTCCTGTCAAATGTGCTTTAGACAAAAAAGGTTTGGGGGTCGATATAATTTGTGGCAGATGCGGGCAAGAAGTAGACACGGCGGTTCATGCGTTGAGGAATTGCCAATGGGCCTCTTTCGTGTGGGCGGCATGTCCTTTGCGCCTTAATACATATCAGCAAATGGGCCAAGGAGACATTGTTGATATGATTGAATGGATTTCGGAGAATTTGGACGCTGAATCTCACTGCTTGTTTGTGATGATACTTTGGAGCATATGGTATGGGAGAAACATGCAGACTTTCCAAGGAAAAATCATATCTAATCACTTGTGCATTGAACATGTTGAGAAAACTTGAAGACTACCAGCAAGCAAGCAAGGTGAGGAGCATAGCAGTGCAAAGGAGATCACATGCAGACAGTTGGGAGCCTCCTCCAGCTAGTTCTTTTAAAATCAATACTGATGCATCTATTGTGCCGGAGGTGGGAACAGGATTCGGAATTGTCATCAGGGATTGTGCAGGGAAAGTCCAAGGGGCACGCTCCAAATTCAGCGTAGAAATTATGCCCGTTGATATCGCGGAAGCACTGGCCTGTCGTGAAGGTGTTCGTCTAGCAGTTGATACGGGTTTCCGGATGGTAGTGTTGGAGATGGATAACATGAATATCTTCCATGCTTTATCACGGAACTCGAGTGATTTTTCTTACCTAGGAAACATTATTGATGACATTAATTAGCTGTTGCATAATTTTACTTCGTACTCTTTTAGTTGGGTTAGACGATCGGGCAATTGTATTGCTCATCACCTTGAGTCGGATTTGGATGCCATCCCCCGCCACGTTTTGGACTTGTTTGAGGGGGAGGCACCTTCTTTATCTTAATATAATGTGTTTCGTTCTCAAAAAAAAAAAGGTTCTTACTACCTTTTTCTTTTCTATCCCAATAGTAGGCCAACTCCTAAGTAACACAATTCAATGTTTTTAAACTGATTGTTTTCATTCGATCACAAACTTGGATTTGGGTTAGTTGATGATTTAATAATGAAATGAGTAGGACAATTTATTGTCATAGATACCCTAATTTACCCGAAATTTGTAACATAAGTACAAGCAAATTACATGAATCTTCTCAGTACAATATTATATACGAGCAAACGTGTAACTCGGCTTAAGTGTGTTTATTTTCTGAATCAATTCAAAATTCGTTTATGCGCGAATTCGGAACTCAATTTTGAATTAGGATTTTCGAATTCCGAATTTTGAATATAGATATTCAAATTCAATAACGAAATGAAGAATTTTTTTTCAAATTCTATTCAAAAATCCTAATTTAAGGTGAAATTCAAGTAATTTCAATTCGAATATCGATTTGTATTCATATTTTAAATTGCGTGTACTGATTTGAACTCAATTATAATTTTAAATTATTAATATGATTCATATTTTATATTACATATTTTAAATATTATACAATTACAAATTGCATATGCAAATAGAAATAGTATAATTAGATGATGTATAAAGAACATATAGTTTTCTTGGCTATTATAATATTATTCATGCATTAGAACTTTAGAAGTGTAGCATTGGTCATAACTAATTTCACAATTCAATCTCATTTTAAGATTTCAATTATTTTTGTTTAAGTTTTGTAATGTCTTAAAAAACTTAAAAGAATAATGTGTTTTTTGATTTTAAAAGACTTATGTCTTAGAAGTCTTTTATTTTTAGTTTTTGTAATTTTTTAAAGTAACAATATGATTATGATAATTTGTTGGTGTACTTGTACTTTTGTTTAATTATATGTTTCTTTTGTTAAAAAATTAAATTTTTGCTTTTGCAAACATGGGTTATAGATCCGAAAAATATAGGTCTGAATCCGAACTTTGTTCGGTTTTATCAACAAATTTGAATTGGCTCGAATTAGATTCGAAAACCGTCAAATCCAATTCGATTTATTGGAATCAAGATCGGATTTTGAATTGATCTTTTAAAGTTTCCCATTCAATTAATATAATTCGAGAAAGTCAAGAATTTAGAATTCGCTTTTGATTAACACTGTAGTCAATATTGTAAAAAAGCGCTAGCGCGGCAAAATCGGGCTTAAAGCGGCTTGTTTGCGAGCCTAAGCGAGATTAGGCGGGACACAGGCGGGATTAGGCGGGCCTAATCGGAAAAAAAAAAATAAAGGCGGACAAAGGCCAATAATGCCAGGTTTACTAATCGGGATTAGGCGGGATTTTTTACAAAGATAAACTGTAGTTACTCACGTTCCTCTCCAATACTCCATGACCCATCATTATGTGAAGTTGGACCTGGACCTGGACCTCGGAAACACTTCACAGTTCACATTTGTCAAGTGATTTATTTTGGGGCGGGTTAGGTCCGATCCGCCGTGACCCATTTCAGCTCCGCCTATCTGAATTACCAATGGATAACCCGTCGCCGAAAATGGCCGCCTCCGAAACGGACGATCAGCTCTCAGCCTTCCTAAAATCGGGCATTTACCGGTTCGACGACGCGAATGCATTTTTCATTGACCCTGTTCGGGTCCTCAACCGATCCTACACCCGGTTTAGGGTTTCTGCCTCCGCTTACTACTCCCGCTTCTTCCCCTCATTGAATTTTTCTGCTGAAAATCACAGTAATGCTTCCAAAACTCAAAGAAACGCAAACGCCGCGAGAAAGAGAAGAAAAAGGACCAATCTCTGAACTCTCGGGAACAAATGGCCGATCGACGTCATCAGGTGAGTGTGGGCGTGCGTGTGAATTGTGTTTAGCTATTTTTTTATTTTTAGTTAATTGCTGGTTTTCGGAAAAAGGAGGTGAGATTACCGTTGCTGAAGGCGCATGAAGCACTGCTCGGTGCGAGTCAGCTACTGGAAACTTTGAGAGATTTGAGGAATGATGGAGATAAGTGTAATGGAGAATCGACTTCGCAGGAGCGTGAACTTGATTTTGTGGAGTTAGGGGGCGTTTGGCAAGCTCCATTTTATGAGATTATGCTTAAAGTCCATGAAGATGACACCACACTTGAAAATACAGGTTACGTTTTATTTGATGAAAATGGAATATTAGTGCTGAATTTTTATCATTTTGACATGAACATCATCTTTGCCATAAGAGAAAAGGTTGTCTTTTTATACATTCGTGCAATACAATGAATACCTGCTTTGCATTTTGCTAATATATTCTAGGGATGTGCTATTAACACCCCCAATATCTATCAATACACCCCCTCTCCTTAACCCCCTCTCCTTAATTACAAAAAATATCATCATCTAAAAAGATTAAATTGCCCTTAGTACCCTTCCAAATCTCTAAATACACCACAAAAATCTTTAAATACACCTCTCTTCTTTCAATCTTCCTTCCCGGCGCCCATGTTCTTCTTCATCTCCTCTTTTGTAAATAAAAAAGGAGATCTGGCAAAGAGATTTACAAATCTTAAAATTGCATCCAGTTTATACGAGAATCAGTTTATACGAGAATCCATATAAATAGTTCTCCAATTATTAATGGCAAATAAGCAAACTCAAATTATGTAATCAACGATAAAAAAAAATAGAAAATGAGTATTTATCAATATACTTTAGCCACTAAGTTTGTTTATGTTTCTTGGAATTGGATGAGTCCAATGGAAATCATCATTTTCACTTTCCACTTTTCACATAAAACATAATCTCAAACCTCAATTTCATCTCTCAACCCTATACACTCACATCATTTATCAATCACTATTCTTATTTTTTAATCCAATTATATATGTGGGACCCTCCATTATCAACTTTATCTACTTAAAAATACTATTATATATATCTAATGGGACCCACTAGCCTACAATCTTACAAATATAATATTATATATCCAATTAAAATATTCAACCACTATCAACTTTTCAAATTATTATATACATAAAATACTATTTCAAAACTACTTAACCAAATATAATCTAATTTTCAAACCTACATAAAACTCATTCTCATTCACTCATCCAAACATAATTCCGCCACACGAAAACCAATAAATTCTGAAAATTCATTTTCCAACACTAGAAACTAGAAATAGTTCATGGAAACATAACCATACAAGGCCTAAGTGTTTCTTGGAATTTTTTTTTTTTTTTTGAATTTTGTTCTTCTGCATTGGGAAATTACAAAAAAGTGTGTGCTTGACTTTTCTAGATTGAATTTTGTTCTTCTCCCTTTTTCTGAATCAAAATTTTGCCTTATACATATATCATCAAACATCAGATTTAAAGGGTGTGCGGTAAACATATATGATGCAGATAATTAACTGTTTTCACTTAAAACTCAAAATGATGGGAGTTAAGAAAATGAATGTGGAAGAATTGGAGTTTAGTTGGGAAAAGGGTAAACTGGGAAATGTTGGGGGTGTATTAAGTAAATAGGTTTATTTTAAAAAGGGAGGTGGGTGTGTATTAAGAAAAGGGTGTATTAAGAGATTTTAGGGGTGTTAATAGCGCTCCCCTATATTCTATTACTCGAAATGTTTGATAATATTATTTACCTTTAGATTATTTGGATTCATGATGTATGCTATTTTAAGGACTGGTGCAATCATGCTGCTCTGACAGGTTTAATTTATTTGGCTGTGCAAATTTAGCACATGTAGCAAGAATAACATGCATGAGACTCGGCAGTTTACCACAAATTAGATCCATGTCTCTGAATTTGTAGTTAATGAACCTAGTTGATGAACAGTGACCTATTGATACAGATATGTTCATGTTATTATACTCAGTTTCGTCTAGATAAGCCCTTGGCCAGAAGTGCCTTTACTCCTATGCAACGCCTTCTGGCTATCTACCATGTGCAACTCTGTTTAAAGAAGCCATAGGATGTTGACCTCATGGATTTACTTACTCATATTATACATTAATCTGTAAAACGCTTAAACATTTGTTATTTACCGTTTGTGTTGTTTGTAGATATGAGCGGGACTGTGTTATTATGTTTATCTGCACCTGCATGAGAAGAGGGGTCATAGTTTGGTTTGCTTTCAGTAGCAAAGTAAGCTAGAGTAAAAGGAAAATTGAATATATTTGTGCCTTTTCAAGTCTTTATCGCATATGTTGCAGGTGTGAGTTCCTGTTATCAAACAGTGGTTCCAGTGTTTGACAATCTCATTGCCAATGAGGGGAATAATGACATAGAGGCTGAATTTTTGGACCACAAGTACATATTGCCGAAGAAAAGTTCTTTCTATATGGTATAAAGTTTGACTCATTTCAGGAATCTTGCTTCTACTATCGTAAATATGAATATACTTCATATACTCATTATGCAGTTAGTGTTCTAGATTTGGAAGTTTGTATCTCGGTGAAAGATGGCACCACCTTTTATTCGAATGTTGATTTTTTCGTGTACATGCCTCCATTGAAATTATGTCACAATCTAACATTCCAATTGCTTTGCTTTCCTTGTCATGAGGAAGTCCGATCTCAAGCAGATTCACAACCTGATTCCTGGTAAGGATCTTTTATCTTAACGAATATCTGCTTGAAATTTCTTTAGCGAGATGCAAAATAAGTTCTTTAAGTGTCAGAAAGTTGTTGAATTAACTCAATATTAAGTGTTGATAGACTGTAAGTTATTAATTACCATTCACCAAATCTCTGGCGGACGCATTCGCAATTGTCTATGTCCTATTGGTGTTTCTGTTTGAATAGTTCTATGTAGAAGCTTTTACAGACTTCTGGGCTTGGTATCCTTCTAAACATGTATTGCTCAAATATCTTATATTTTATACATAAAGGTCCTTTATTGATCTCTGGCAGCTGAATCTGACTGCGGCTTCAATCTCATAGTGATCGATCCTCCATGGGAAAACAGCAGTGCACATCAGAAACAAAAGTATGTTTGTTCAATTTATATTATTTTATTAAATCTAGCATCCGAATCGTGAGATCATTCCTTTTCAACTTCTTGAGAAAAATGTTGAACCTCATTTTTTAGTTTTATCTTCTGACAATTAATGTGACACTGTCATTTTGCTTTGTTTTGTTGGATTTTCTTTCCCCCACAACTACAGGTACCACACTTTGCCTAATCGGTACTTTTTATCTCTTCCTATAAAGCAACTTACCCATACCGCTGGAGCTCTGTTAGCCTTATGGGTAACCAATAGGGAGAAATTATGGAACTTTGTGGAGAACGAATTATTTCCAAAATGGGGGTCGAGCACGCTGCCACCTTTTACTGGCTGAAGGTATTATTTTTATCTTCTCACAACATTAGCAAGCACTGTAGATCACTGGGTTTCACAAAATTTTGGCCTAGTCCAATGATAGGTGAAAGCAGATGGCTTCTTAATCAGTGAACTGGATCTCTTTCACCACAGACCGTATGAGTGTCTTGTTCTCGGCTTTAGTCATGGGAAGGTGAGGTTCGCTAATAAATTGTCAGTCTAGTGTCATTCTATATCCAATACTGATGATCCCAGTCCATGCAGGAAATGAACTCTGAACAGACGCTGAGAGTGAAACATATTCCAGATAATCAAGTCTTCATCAGTGTTCCAGGAGATTATTCAAGGAAACCCCCAATTGGAGGTATTCTTGTCCCAACCTTTTGCTTCCTGTTAACTTTATGGACAATACTGTTAAATTACAAAAATACCCATGAGATTTAGCCTAATTACAATAAAAATCCAATTATCTTTTAGAATTACAAATACCGCCTTAATGTATTACAAACGCGCCCTTGAGGTTTATTTTGCTTCACATAACCCCTTGAGGATGCAATTTGCTAAATAGAAACAAAATACCATGGGGATATTTGTAATTTTGATTTTTTTTTTTGTTAATTAGACTAAATGCCAAACGTATTTTTCGTAATTAACCCTAAACAATAAGCATTGGGTATCATTCATTTTGATTTCTTGCCTTTAACAGAGTTGCTGCTGGACTATGTGCCCGGGTTCAAGCGTGCTCGCTGCATCGAACTGTTTTCTAGGGAGATGATAGCAGGCTGGACTTCCTGGGGTAATGATCCCCTACATTTTCAAGACTCAAGATACTTTATTGAGAGTACAGATAATTGAATTCTAAATGAAGGACCTGACTTTGAGAAGTTCCATCAATCCAAGAGATCACTCCACAGAGTAAGGGGTATTCGGTCATTTATCATCACTCAGGAGTCAGGACATCATCATCAGACAGTCAACCCCCTATCAAATTGTAATGCATCACTCCGGCGAAATTGAGTATTATCCATGCTTACGTGGTGTACAGACTACATTTAGTGCATGAATGAATAACAAATGTCTCACTATTTATATGGATGAATGAGAAGTGTTTCATCTGATGTGGTGTTGGCTTTTTCCTAATGTGGGGTGTTTGAATGTCATATTGCCTTTTCGTTTCTGTGTAAATATTTTGATTAATTCTGCTGTCTCGATCCTTTATTATTGGAGTTTCTTCGTTATCAAATGTTTGGTTCATGCATATTTGCCGTGATATTTTTCACAGAGATTTTTTGTTTTTAGTCACTTGCAAGATAAAGTTTTGAGAAATTTTCGGAAGATTAGAAGGATTATCAATTGATAGGTGAATAGCTACAGCTGGGATTTAAAAACTAAATAGAGTTGTTTAAACTATTGTAGTCATTCTCTGCGTTTCTTTTATTTAATCATGCTCAGTCAGTATTTATTTATTTCTCTGTGTGATTGCTGCAAATTCTAAACTTGTGCTCAATAACCTCTTCAAGGGAGGTAGTTGTTTTTTTTTTTTTTTTGACTAAATTTCCTTTTTACTGAATCATCGAAGGTGACTCGTGCAAGTATAGCTCCTTCGTGATAATTCGATACTCGGTTTTCTTTGGAGTTGAATGTCACCAGAGAATTTCTGTAGATTTGGATAATAGCTATATTCCTGAGATCCAGTTAAACTATTAATCCTTTATGTGATCTGCTGTCAATTTACTGAAGATTGCTTCCCATGACTGATGCATGGTTTGTGTTTTCAAGTCATTTAAAGTGATTTCTGTTGACTATTTAGCAGAACTTAATCCATTTACACATTTGGCAAAAATGTTTTTATATTCAAAAAATAGGATTTTTAATGTACTTTTAAATTTTTTTGAAATTAGTTCACTCCATTGGCAAAAACCTGATTTTAGTCTAGAAATAGTGATAGCATTAAATCCTATGTGGAATTTTTTTCTTTTTTATTTTTACATTGAAGAACAAATAAATTGTTTTTGTTGATGTGGCATTTTGGAGGGAAAAATATTATTTTCAATGTAAATTAGGTAAAAATATAATATTCATTATGAATAAAATAAAAATAATTTGCAGAATATATTTAATTTTTTATTAGTCGAAAAACACAAAATATTTTTTTTTTGAAAAAAAATTGATGAAAAATAAGAATAATGTTAATATAATTTAATTATTTTGATTTAATAAATATATTCAAAATATTTTAAAATTTATTAACATTATTCTTATTTTTCATGAAATTTTTTAAAAAGCTGTATAAAAAATTTGAATTATAAAAAAAAATATATATAAAAAACAATGTAAATTTTAAAAAACTGTACAAAAATTATTTAATTACAAAAAAAATGCATAAAAGATATTTAAATTTTAAAAAAAATGTATAAAAACAATTTAATTATTTCTCTTTAATTGTAAATATAAAATGTTATTTATACAATTAAATAATTTATAATTTAAACATATGATATAAATAATTTTTTATTTTATAATTTCGAATATATTTCTCCAATTAAAATATCTTAAATTTTATTAACATTATTTTTGTTTTTCATGGATTTTTTAAAATTATTTTTCCATTTTTCAAATTAACAAATAATTTAAATATTAACATTATTTTTGTTTTTCATGGATTTTTTAAAATTATTTTTCGTTTTTCAAATTAACAAATAATTTAAATATATTCTGTAAATTATTTTTATTTTATTCATAATGAATATTATATTTTTACCTAATTTACATTGAAAATAATATTTTTTTTCCCTCCAAAATGCCACATCAACAAAAACAATTCATATTTTGAGGCAAGAAAAAAAGCAAAAAGAAAAAAAATTCCACATAGGATTTAATCATGCTCAGTCAGTATTTATTTAAAATTTTTTGTCAATTAGTGGACCAATTTCAAAAATTTTAAAAGTGCTCAATAAATCTTCAAGGGAGTAGTTGTTTTTTTTTGATAAAAAAACATTTTTGCTTACACATTTTTGGTTGAAGATATTCTACCTGGTACAATGATTGCACCATTTTGTGAAGATGAAGATGGTTCTCCTCTTTTGAAATGCTCGCCGTTTTACCATGGATTTAACCTACCGAAGATTTGCCTAGATGACTACACTCAGCTGAACTGCTGAAGAAGGTGAAGAAGAATATGGGAAGTGATGAAAAGGTAAACGAGATCAAACAAATTCTGATAAAAAGATATAGAGAAAATTTTCGATGAAAATTGAGAATAAACACAGAGCTATTACGTGAGTGTTCTCGATGAAAATTGCCAATATACTTCAATCGTGCATCATCAAACGGCCTCCACTAATCATCGCCAAAAACAAAGTGAAACTTCAATTAAACACATTAAATATAAGTTCTTTAAGCTATTAGAACAACAAACAAAGTGACTCATTTGGCTTGGCTTGCAAAAAAAAAAAAAAAAAGGATAGAAAAAAATCATTGGCTGACCAAATCTAACGAAAACTCAAAAGATTCAGATAATTACATACCATAATCCAAAAATTGAAACATAATCAAAAGTGGATTAAAATATTACTTCCGAAAAATTCAAATATCCTTAATTGTTGTCACCATCTCTCTTGTGCTATTGGATGTAAATTGCATGTATCTAAGAAATTGCAATGCTAAAAATATAAAATTGTACGATAAAAACTTAAGACAAATCAAACTAAATCGCTAAATTCAATAATTATAAATTTTGAATTTTCTTGTATACATTATTATTCTTCTGTTTGTTTCTCAATTATCATCCCCACAATATTCTTTTAGACTGAAAAATATTCGCATTTCTTATAGTTTCATAGATTCTCATGCAATATAAAACTTCAAATTTAAAACCCATTTATGCTATAATTAATTTAAAAGTTTTACCGATATAAAAATAAATAAATTGCGACACCTCTGCCATGAAATACACACTCAGATCGTCGCATTATTTTTTATTATTGTATCGCTTTCTCATAGAGCGGACCAAACACAATGTTGATAATAAGCATTGACGCAACTTTTTCTCGAATGGAATAACAAGATTGACAGAGAATTTTATTGAGATGAATTTTTAAAATGAAGATAAATTTTGCAAGAAGAAGATTGTATTGATAATCCATATTTATAGGTGATATAATGAATATAATTAAAGAAACATTTTAATAGCAATTTTTTTATTTCCTTTATTTACTTTCAAAATCTTGTAGTTAATATTTTGTATTTATTTCGTAAGAGTTTTGGATTTATAATTGATATATATATCTTATAAATTTGGAATGTTTTTGATGAATATAATATTATTAAAAATATATTGGCTATAATTAATAAATAGTTCAAATTTTTTTATTGTTATTTATTGGTAGAAATTTGATTGCAATCAATTAAATATTGATTAATTCATCAACCAAAATATACTATGATTCAACCAAATTTTATAATCTAAATTCTCGTATTTTCATAAAATCCCGTAATTTAGGAAATCTTTGTATGATTCATCCAAAATATAATATGATTCAGCCAAAATATTTCCATAAATTGTATTATTAGAGTCAATGTAATTATATATTTTACCATACCAATTTTGTGACTTCCCATCATAATTATAATTATATTATCATAATAAATTCTTTTTAAATAACATGTCAAATTTAATTAGTCAATAATTTTATTAATTACTTGATAATTCCATAAATAATATAAATGCCATCAATGTAATTAAATTTACCAAATTTAGCGGAATATTGATGTACTTGAATTGTTTTTTGCAAGATAACAATAATCGCCAAAAAAATATTAATAAAAACGTGTTTACTAATTGGAGAGGTACTTTTAGGCGGAAA
This sequence comes from Rehmannia glutinosa, assembly GCA_016081115.2. Taxonomy (NCBI): domain Eukaryota; kingdom Viridiplantae; phylum Streptophyta; class Magnoliopsida; order Lamiales; family Orobanchaceae; genus Rehmannia; species Rehmannia glutinosa. The sequence goes on along the minus strand of JABTTQ020001509.1, from coordinate 227,561 downwards.
AAATAAGCTTACTATTTATAAGTGGCTTGTTTATTTTATATATATATATATATATGTATAGATAGATAATCTATATCATAAATAATTTAATCAAACTTCGTGACATTTCTTATTTAAAGTGAAAATTGGAAGCTAAATTAAGTAATAAATAAAAAAATAAATAAAAAAAACTTTGCCGAGAAATGTACCTTGTTTGATAAAGTTAAAGACTAAAAGATGAGGAAGGCGTGATTTGAAAAATATTTACTAGTAAATAGTAATAAAATATTGATATAAAATATTAAAATCATATTTTTATATATATATATATATATATATATATATATAAATATATTTTTTTAAAAAAGTGGCGGGTTAGCGAGGCTAGCGTTAACTTATAGGCTTCAACTAAATGGTCCTAAGGCAAAAAAGTCCCCATTTAAACAAGCTAAAATAATTTGACCATAACTTTCTCTTTTAATAGTTTAAACGGGCTGGTCCGTCTGGCCCAACCCATTTAATATTTCAGCGGACGTTTTTTACAATATCAAGAGTTGGGCAGGATCCGTTATCAAATGATTGATGGACTTGGCTTATCATGGGCTCTGAAACAAAAATCCGCAAAGGGATTTATGTAGATAATTATGCGCCTTGGGATCTTGGAAAACAATCAAAACATTGGAAAAGAATTTTTATCATAATGATTTGGCATTATGGGCCTGAGCCCATGATTAGGTGGTCAACTCTAGATTTTTGGGTTAAGGATACTATTGCCCCATATTTTGGTAAAATGACAGCTTTTTATGCTTCCAGATACTTTTTTGCTCCGCGCTTTTCTTGGACATTTTTATCTCCCGCCAAATTTTTTGGTTTTTTAAGTTGTTTCAAGGTTGTTTCGAACACGTTTCAAACATGTTTTATCTAATTAAATTTCAGCGGATAAATAATTTGTCCCAATTAAATAATCAATTTTATACTCAAAATCTTATAAAAAAAAATCAAGATATATACACATAAAACAACACATATTAAAACCAAACAAATTGGAATTAATATAGAAACAACACAAATAAAAAACACAATTCAATTTTTGATCCAATGCATTGAAAACATAAAAACATGGAAACAACCAAGAAACAACATAACACAATTGAAAACTATATAGAAATAACTTAGAAGCAACATAAACAATGTAGAAAACACCATATGAACAAAAAGAGCTTAAAAATAAGTAAAAATTGCATTAAAACATCGAAAACAAATGGAAACAACAAAAAACATCACAACAACATTAAAAACAAGATAGAAACAATCCAAAAACAACATAAATAATATATAAAACAACGCATGAACATAAAAAAGCGTAAAAATAAGTAAAAGTTTTATTGAAATATCGAAACAACATAGAAACAACCAAGAAACAAATATAAACAACACGAAAACTTATAGATATAACATATAAAGTATTAAAAAATCAAAAAAATGTAAAAATAACCAAAAATATACATGAGCGTAAATAAAAGTGGTAAGAGCGTAAATAATGTCTTTTTTTCCAAAAGTTGAGGTCTTTCCGGCAATTTTTCTAGATTTTTCCCCCAACGATTGGATTATCTATTAAGGCTTCCTCCCAACATCGTAGAATCCATCATTGGGGTGCTATTCAATGAGTTTATTGATCACTTTGCCCCCAATTTTTCCGTTTTCTTTCATATTTCGTTTCTTTTATGTTCTTTCATGGTATTTTGAACAATTTAAATACTTCATATCTAGTTATCAACATCCTACTCAAAAAAACAAATATCATAATCCTATATTCTAAACACATTTTCTTTCACTATTATATCACCACGAATATAACAAACTCATTTATGCAAACAAATTTTACCATTCCTATCAACAAAGACAAATGAGGTCAAGCTCTATTGTCATTCGTGAGCCCAAATAGTCAAATAATTTATAGAGCTCAAATATGCATAAAGTGCTGCAAATCTACAAATTAAAGAAATATCGTATCTTTTTTTTTTCTCGAAACGATAGAATTTATATTAACCAACCAAAATGCCGAACCGGGAGTAAAAGTGCAGCCTACGGGCCACCCAACACCTACTTAAGATCACATATTAATCCAAGGAGGAAAATTACAATGCCAATTATGGCAAACAAAATAAAATAAGAAGCGACCATCGCTAATCTAACACAAGCAACTTTACTATCAAAAGCGAGGCTATAAACAAACAACTATCGAAAAGATTGCTCGGAAAAAGATGTCTTCGGCTATTGTCAAAGTGTAAGCTCGGGAAGAGCCTCACCGTTTAATCTTTTAGCAATATCCTCATCATCAATTTTGATTACAACTCTTCTCCAACCCGCTTGTGAGGCACGCACAAGAGCAAGACGAATGGCCAGCAGCTTATCCTCCACTGGATTGAAAAAACCATCTCTAGAGACCTTCCAAGCTCTGAACACCACATCCTTATCATCAACAACCACCCCCTAAAACCAACAAAATTACCCTCGGAGAACGCCGCACTGACTGATAAATACATCAGCCCTGCAGCATAGAAACATAAAACCCCTTCTTCAAGACCACCTCTTGCTTCCCCACCTCCTAAATTCTTTCCACTCAAGCACAACCCCATCCACAACCTCCTGCTCTGTTTTCCATATCTTTTGGAAGACCGAAAGGTTTCGAGTCTTCCACAACCACCACAAAATATAAACAGACAACTCCACTGTATCCCTCAACAACTTACCCCTTGTCTAGCACAAATCTATCTCCGCCACAGGTTAAAAGAAGCCTGTTGAGACTGAATATCATCCCAACAAACCGGACTGAGCTTCCAAACCAACACAGCCCTCGGACAAGAAAAAAGCAGATGATAAATAGATTCAATAATTTCACCACACATGCAACAAATATTATCTACAACCACCTTTTTAGAGATCAAATTGACAACAATACACTACAACATAAATGATATTAGGTAACACAAATTTTGTAGCACTTTTTACATAAGGTACATATGTAACACATGTTTGTAACACTTTACATTATAATATTTATGTAACACTTTTGTAGCACTTTATCAATATGCAACACTTATACGTAATACTTTTATATAAGTAACACTTTTTAAGTATCACTTTTTTTGTTATTTCTTTTGTAACGCAAATAGGTAACACTTTTATCAATATGTAACGCTTATATCTAACACTTTTATATAAGTAACACTTTTTAAGTATCACTTTGTTTTTGTTATTTCTTTTGTAAAGCAAATAGATCACTTTATTTAAGAAGCACTCTTGGCAACAATATATTTTATTGATTGTAACATTTTTTAAGCTATATTTTAGTAACACAAAATTATATAAATATCATTAAATCATGTCAAAGATTTATTTAATTAATTGATGACACCAGACCTAAAAATTGTAGACATCATGTACTCTGTTTTTTTAACTAAATTTTTGTTTACTTTTTACAAAGTATTTTAGTTTGCTTTTATTTTTTTATTTTACGAAGGCAATTAATTCCGTCTTAATACCGACGGAAAATGCACATGTATATATTTTATTATTATTATTTATTTATTTTTTTTTACTAACGGAGACCAATTTCATCGTTAACCTTTTTTTTTACTTTTTTAAAAAAAAAAAAAAAATACCAATAAAAATTGATGTTGTCGGTAATTACTTAGGGATTTGTTCCGTCGGTAAATTATTTTTTTCGTTATTTTCTCTATTATTTAATTTTTTTGTTAGAATTTTTTTATCCGTGGTAAATTAATTTTATATTTTTATATATTTTTTATTTTTACCAATTAAATATTTATTAGTTGATAAATTTATTTTATATATTTTTGAAAATTTTAATTTGTTGTGTCCTTTAATATATAATATAATATCAAACTATATACTATACAATATAAAACTTGATATATACAAAGTGTATAATATAATTTAATACATATATTATAAAATATAATCTTTATTATATAAAATATATTATATATACATATAATATATATATATATATATATATATGTTTGTGTGTATGTGTATATATAAAACAAAGCAAAAGTTGTAATAAGAATCAACTTAGCTTAGTGGCAAATTGCCACTTTCATACATAACAGGTCGTGGGTTCGAATCTACTTGGTGGCAAAAAATAGTATTTCTACGAAGTGCTACAAAAAAAGTGTTACATAAGATTCATATGTAACACTTCAGGAAGTTTTTTTCTAAAGTGTTACAAATATAAAAAGTGTTACAAAAAGTGTTACATAAGATTCATTTGTAACACTTTAGAAATATTGCTTCAAAAGAAAACTTAATGTAACACTTAGAAAAAGTGTTACTAAAAGCTAATAAAAGTGATACCTTTGACTATAGGTAGCACGGGCAACTGCAGCGCCATAAAAGTGCTACCTATTGTCTATAGTAACATTTTATGGCCATTAGGTAATATTTTTTGAGTGTTACCTAATGTCATTTATGTTGTAGTGATAGGAACCAAATTATGAATAATTTCCATACAAAGAACTTAAGCTTTCTTTTAATATTAAGCTTCCACATGTTATTCCACACAACAGGCATCACACAGCCATTAGAACTAGTTTCAGGCACATCCTCCAAGAGCAACTTTCTATTAGTCAAAATTTAATAGGCAGAGTTGACTGAATAAATCCCATTAGTTGTAAAGTGTCAAATCAACTTGTCATTCTGGCCCTCATGAGGTATAGGGATCTTAATAATTAACTCAGCATCCTGTCTACAAAATAACTCAAGAATAAGAGCTTCGTTCCAAGCCAAAACCATCAACATTCATTAATTCTCTAACCCAAAAATATTACCATCCCTGTTATTCCACAACCTGGGGGTTTGAAAGAGGCGATTTGGAAGCCATGGGAATTCTCAAATCCTAACAGTTACCATCCCCAATTTGGTATCTAATCCTTAAAAATAAAGTATCTCTAGCCTTAGCCCAGCACTTCCAAAGCCAAGAGTCATTATACTTTACAGATGCAGCTTCCAAGCCACCAGTTGGAAAATATTTAGACTTAATCATTTTACTCATAAGCGAGGTTTGGATGAGTCACTACTCTCCAAAGCTACTTAGCAAATAAAGCCGTTAAAGTCCTGAAAATTTTAAAGCCTGACCACCCTTCTCTTTGACAAAGACACAACTTATCTCAACTAGCCCAATGAATTTTGTTCCCCCTTCCCCCAACTGACCCCACCAAAATTTGGAAGACATCTGACTCAAAATTTTACAAATCCCAAAGAAAGGAGAAGGAACACATATATAATATAAGTGGGAAGAGCATTCACCACAGATTTAAGAAAAATTTCCTTCCCAAAGATTTAAAAATTATTCTTCCAATTATGAATCCTACTTCTAGCCACCTCCACAACATAGTTAAACACACCCTTTTTAGATCTACCAATAACCATGGGCATGTAAGTCCAGCGGCTACGATAATCTAGAGGGGGGTGAATAGATTATCTCCATCTTTTCAATTTCGCCCTCTTTTTAAAACCGAATGCTCAAATACAATAATAAAGGTGCGGAATATAAACAACACACGTCGATTTAAAGAGGTTCAACCCACCTAGGGCCTAATCCTCTACCACCCCAGTATATCCAGGATGGATTTCGAAAAGAAAAAGAATTTTATTAATTACCAAAATTAATACAAATTCAACTTACAACACCTTGAAGAGCACCACACTCTTCTTCAACACCACCTTTGGAGATTACCACAATCTCCCTTTGAAGATTACCACAATCTTCCTTCAACGGCACCTTGTGAAGATTACCACAATCTTCAACCTTGAAGAATACCAAATTCTTCAACACCTCAATAAGAAGATTACCACAATCTTCTCACACCTAACACCTAGATCACCCAAGTGTGTTCTTACCACAAGAACACTCACAAGGATATCTTGTGTTTGAATGACGACCACAAATTCAAGATTACAACTCGATAATGAATAATACAATTGAGTGCAAGTGTAATCAAGAATAGCCTAGACCTCAAGAATGTGAAAGTGAATAGCTAGGCAAATTACAACAAGAAATAAGACAATGAAAGACCAAGTGTTTGCTTGAAGTGTATCTTGTTGTGTTGTATCTCAATTGTTGCATTGGTTGCTCCAAAACTTCCTCTATTTATAGGAGATGATTGATCAAGCATAGGCTCCTCTTGGGGATTGAAAATCTACAGAAAAATACAATTAAAATCAAGAATATAGCTGTTAGAAATCAATCCCACAATTTAAGGAAATGTGTTTGTCTTTGTCAAACGGTCATATTTTTTTCATCAATACACAGGCGGCCGGTCGCACGTAAATAGACGTTGGAAAAAATACACAAAAATAACACAGGCGACTACCGGCGACGCTACCTCGACCGGTCGACCATCTCCCCAACCGGTCCCCCTCATGGATTTTGCAAGGATTAAAAGTTCTGTTTTGAAAACACACTTGCAGTACCGGCCGACCGATTTGGCGGCCGACCACCCGCTTGTTTTTCCTTCCGTCTCATTTTTCTGTTTCTAAAAACATCTTCAGTCACGGGTTGCCCTATAGAGGCGGCCGGTCGACCACGAGACAAATGTTGTCCAATTTTTGTCAAAAATAAAACCCAAGAAATACTCCAAAATTTAGTAAAAACATTTTAAATCAATCGAGAGTATTTAGACAACATTTAGAACCTTGTTAAGGAGTGAAAAATCCATTGAAATAAAATCATTAAAAGTGTTGTCCATTATTATCAAAAATAAACTTGAGGAAATACTCCAAAAAATATTAAAAACCATTTTAAATTATTTAGGAGTATTTGGACAACCTTTAAAAAGCATTGTTTTGGTGACAAAATAAAATCATCAAAATTAAGATAAAAACATGTATCAAACAATCTCCCCTTTTTGATGTGTAGGTCCCAAGGGGTGTAAGTGTAAGGTTTAGAAGGGGGTTGAATAAACCTTACCAAATTTTCGATTTAGGCCTTTTAAATCTCTGAGAGTTCTACACAACCGTGTCCTTGATGGACAGTCGAATTAGTCCCTCAAGAGTTAATCTCTCAACATGACTCACTGAGCCGCTTAATAGAGTAACTCAAATTGTTGGCTATAATTTGACTCACCGTGGTTTTGTTTTCATTGGAAGACTTAACACCCTTAAGTTTGATTAAGCAAGTTTTTACACTTGATTTAGTACTTATAGATTATCAAATGGATAGCAAATTTATCGTGAGATATAAGCAATTAAAAGTGCGAAATTCAAATGTTTGAAATGTAAATGACACAAGAAAGTTTTTATAGAGGTTCGAAGATGGGGTAATTCTTCTACTCCTCTCTTCTCCAACTCCCGGAGGAATCCACTAAGTAATGATCGGTTTACAAAGTGGTAACAGTCCGGATACAAGTCTTGATCACAACAAACCGACTTGATCCTTTGGGACTCGACCGAGACGCCTTGATCACTCACCAAGCTTCTCGTGACGACTCAGCTTTCTTCACAAACGGGCAATTTGCTTTGCTACTACACTCACTTGCTCAAGCACTTTGGATTTGATCACGAAGCCCTCCAAAAGCTTAAGACTTGGTTCACCCTTGAACCTTTCTACAATCCTTCTTGGAATGTAGACCCCTTTGTTTTTTTCGATTTTTCCTCTTCAATCCGATTGAAGTTCTCTTTCCTTCACGGGTAAGTGTTGGATTGATGTACTTGAGATGCAGGCGAGGATTGAGAATGTTTCATTATTGATAAGCTTGTATATCTCACGTGTGTCATTCATCCACGATTCTTTTCTCAATCAAACTCCTCGGCCTTTTATAGTGAACTTTCAAAAATTTGCCCGTTGAAGAGATAGGCTCATTTTTGAAAATCACTTTGCATCGTTGGTGTGCGCTTGGAATTGCCATTTCCTCGTATGAAATGTTTTATCACCTTTTCGTAGTTCGACACGGTGTAGTGCTTCCCATTGTTCATTTCTTTTGCACGCTTCGGGACTGAGCACTCCAAGAAAGGTAGTATGGAGATATTACTTGTTTAAGTAAATCTCTTGATTTCTCGTAACGGTTCTTTACGCTTATCTCGACTTGACCGCATTTCCTCGCTTTCCCCAGGTGACTTAGAGTCGCCTTCCAATCATTGGATGACTCTTCCTCACTTCACTTGAGACTTGGCTTCTCTTGAGTTGACTTGACGATGTTCCACTCACCGCATCTCACCGCTTCTTGATCGAGTTCATGTCTCTGCTCTTCTTTGTTGTACTCACTTGTCTCACAACAGAGTTTTCCTTCAAGCCTTCGCTTGTCTTCTTGCAAGTTGGAGCGTAGGCGACTTAACTCGGCTTGGCCACTCTAATTGTTACAATACATTTCAAAGCAAGAATTGGGAGCCAACTTTCTATTCTAAGTTTTACATGGCATTCATCAAAATCTAAACAATAGAATTCCTAACAATTTCCCCTTTTTGATGATGCCAAAACTTAAATCATACAAAGATGCAAATAACACGATACATACTGAGATAGTGTATTGACATAGAATGTATGCGCATAATCAATCTTTTTATTGATCATATCATTCTTGTACTTAACACAATCACAAGGTGTATCGTAGTATGAAAAAAATTTGCATTATTACGTAAGACTTACATTGTATGTATTTACATATAAAATACACGAAGGGTTGGACAAAGAACACTTCATCTCCTTCATTGTCTCCTTCTTTCATCTTGATCAAGATCTTCTTTCTCTTTCTTCTCTTCTTCTCGTCATCATCGCCTTCTTTTTCTTCTCATATGCCTTCCCCCGGCGCTTCATCTTTCCTTATTCTTTCCTGTCTCTCCCGCCATAGCCGAGTTTGTCTCTTGTTTTCTTCTTCTATCCTTTTTGCATACTCGGCGTTGGTTTTAGCCACTTGCAAGTTCGCCACATGGTCAAGCCCCACCCGGTCAAGATCCCTCCTTTCTTTCCCCGGATCTACGTATTCAATATTCTTGGGCGAGGCCTAGGTCCAAGCTTCTTCCTCCACCGCCGCTTCTTCCTCTACCTGGGGCGTATATCTTTGCACGGGGCCTTTTCTTTCCACTGAAAGTGCTCAATGAGTGACCAAAGCAGAGTGATCGCTGTTGTCTGGTTGTTGGCATCCGCCTTCTTCACATAATGTGAGACCCTTTTCCCAAGAGACAGTCCCAAGCTTGAGCCAAGGACATATTTGCAAAATAACCTTCGATTCGAGCGTTTTGAATTCGTCAACTGATCTTGCTCGTCCCGACATCCAAAATGGCATACGTGTCTCTGTCAAACGAATGCCTCCGTGTTCTTTCAAAATGTTCATCACCCTGGCATCCATTCTTCCTTCCACCTCCTTCATCCCTGCTTCAATTTCTTTTCTCTTCTCGGCCATAGATACAAAGCAGTGTTGGAGTGGCAGTCACGGGGAGTTTGTCTTTGCTTATAATGTCACCGTGACAGACCCCGTTGGGGGTTTGTGCAATCATCAAGGTCATATTCTTTGATCCTTCCCCTCGCAGATTTTCCTTTCTTCGATTTCAAAATTTCCTCGATTTTCCCTTCTCACTTGTTCCCTTGTCACCGCTCCTTTCTTTTTTTCACCTCAGATTTTTTTTTCTTTAAGGTATTCCTCTTCCCCTTTTTGGCATCATCAAAGGATAGAGGAACCCTGCGGAACATGTCAAGCATGAAGTCGAGTCTCCGATGGTTGAATTTTGCTTCAAGTCTCGCGTTGTATCTTGCCGCACTAAATTGACCGAGTAGCGTTGGATTCTCACAAATCGCTTCATCTCGGCCATGAGAAGGCTGAATTTTCTTGTCATGTGTTCTTCCAAACGCCGTATATCATTTGCATTTCGCTCACGCAGCCAGCTTGATCTCGGCGGTGTGAGCTTCGTGCATATGTTCAATGTGTTCCCGCAGCCTTTTTTCGCATCAACATTTTCACTCTCCCACACCAGCACTTTTTGAATAATTGTCAAGTATCTCACCTGTTCCACACGCATTGATTGCCGCTATTGCCACCATTCCCTTACCCCGACCGTGATGCCTCTCAAGTCACCGTAGGTTGGCATCTCCGTTGTCCAGCGCATATCCAGGAGGCCTCGATGCCTCTCCATCTTTTCAACTTCAAAGAAAGAGTGCCTTGAACACTTCTCGTACTTCACCGATTCTTCATTGCGGTGATGGCCATCGATGGCCATACAAATCGCGAAATCGAAATCGGCCGAACAATGGTGCCCGAGTGAAAAACAGAGTCTGGTCGTGATAGCGTGCTTGCTCATTTTCGACTCTTCGTGGAGTTCTCGTATCTCCAAAGTGAGAAAGGGAAAGATTCCTCAAAGGATTCATCACCGCCATCCGGGATTTGTTCGATGATAAGCGGTGGGCGTGAAGTTCTTTTGGGAATCGATCCACCAGTAGCTTGAGGAGCCGGAGCAGTGATCGCTGGTTCACCGGGTTTTGTGGTGCAAGAGACTCGCTTGCCGAGCCTCGGTATCTTAACAACCGTTGGTCTCAAATGATTTCTCCTTTTGAGTAGACTGGTCCTCGGCCTTATCGAGCGTCATCGGACGATGATGAGATTTCCATTGGTGGCTCATCATCAAAATTAAAGGTCTCGACGAGTAGTCTTGGGATCGGGACTTGCTCGTGCCTGGAACATCCGCAGGCCGAGTCTTTTGGATTTGTCATGGGGGTTGACTCGAACAACTTTTCGCCTTCGATCCCGAGAAAGGTGACATCGTGGTTGTCCTGGGAATCATGAAGTGCGCCGATCTCCTTCTCGGATGGATCGATGGTTGCGGAGGGATGTTCTCTACTTGCCAGGTTGTTACCCCGGAAGTCTCAACCTCCCGTGGCCTTCATTTCCTCCAAAAGCCTCTCTCTTCTTTGCGAGGCCTCGCCTTCCCTTTCGATGTCGGTACTGCCTTAGGGTCTTTCTACAAAGGCATCCATTGGAGTCTCAACCCCATGGATTGCGCTTTCATCGCCTGCAGTGTTAACTCCTGTATTCGTTCCTTCCTCGTGCCTCGATCGCATCGGCGTCATTAGCCTTCGTAGCTGCTGGCACTCTCACCGAGACAGTCTCAATCGCCTCGAGCTTCGTTGATGGCAACTTGCTTGTTTTTCTTGTGTTTGAGTGTTCTTTGCTTCGCCTCCTACATTCTTTGTGGAGTCATCTGCAGCATCCTCCGACCTTGCTTTGCGCAGTTGAGGGAGTTTCCCCTCGGGCGCACCACCGAGTGACTTGGAGTGGGGTTACTCGTCTCCAAACTCCCGGCCGCCGCAATTGATGGTTCAGCCTGTTGGGGCGGTGGTGGCACACCTTCAATAGGGGTTGGCTCGACCGGGGTCCCCACTAGCCCGCCATCGCCATCTCCTTATCGCTTCTTCGTGAGTGAGTCAAAGTGGTAGCAAAGAACATCGGTGGCTATTTGTCAACCACTCCCATTGATCGATTTCGGTGTGTTCGAGGACTCTCCTGTCCCTCCATCGCCTTTGCTCGTGAAGGATTCTTGATTCATGCAATGCTTGCCGCAAATCGCAATTCTTCTCGGGCGGCAGAAGATTCTCCTCGTTCCTCATCACTTTCGAGAAGACATCAAGGAGAGGATGGAAGTGTTACGGCCGCACGGAGATAGGGCGTGTACTTGCCTTTTCGCGTGCTTCCGCTTCTTCAGCTTGCTTTTCTCTCTCTTGTCCTTGTAGATCTGCGCAGAATATCCATGCAGCTTGTCTTCATCTAGAGCTGGAGCACAGATAATCCAAGGAAATTTAGCAGTTCCTCTTCTTCTTCTATGAATTCAGTCGTTGGAACTGCTCCCTTGACCGCCAGGCTTTCCATTTTCTCCACTCACGCAGACGATTTTGGATGTCTGGGTAAGGTGGAGATAGGATCATTACATCACTATCTCGCTTGGGCTGGTTCTTCTTGAGTTTCAAATGTATGAACTACAGTGTGTCTTGGTTGCCTCTCACGATCACCTTCACAGACTTGGTCAAGTTTCATCAATTACATCCGAGACTCTACTTCTCCGTAGTCTCCCAGATTCTGTGCTAGCCGAGTAGCCGACTCACCGGTTTCTCTTGTTCGGTCCCGCTTGACGAGTCTTCTTCGTCTCCTGGTTTGTACCAGTGGAATTTCTGTTCGAGGCGGTGTCCTCTCGAGTCTTGGGGCCGGGGGCGGTGCTTATGTTTGTTTCGAGAGCTGCCGTCTGCTTGTCGGATTCTCCTCTTTTGACGATCGAAGAAGAATTTGTGAGTCCTTCTCGACCGGCCGCAGGGGCAGTGACACGGGCCGCTGGGCAGTGACTCACTGCTGCAGGGCAGACTGACTCGCCGCAGCAGGGCAGGAGCATGTTTGGTTTTCTTTCTTTGCAGGGGCAAAGCAGACTTTTTGGTAGCCGCAGGGGCAAATTTTCTTCTTGGTTGGAGAGGCAAGTGCGTGTCTTGGGTCACCGATTCCCCCTCACCGTGTCGCTCTCTTGGCGACGCTTCGCTTCGAGCACCAGAGAGATTAGCTCAACATCCTCTTGTTAACATGGAAGGCCTTCCCATGTCTAAGAGGTACTCCTTTCACCTCCAATAGCCGCCAATCACCAGGCCATATCCCGAGATCCTCCAAATGACCCATCTTCTTTGAAGGACTTGTTCCCCACGCTCGCAGAGTCAGAAATCGTAGATAAACTCAGCCTTCGTTTATCTTCTTTTCTTCGATTATTGCAGCCATCACAATCAATTTTGCCTTTGACATTGGTCAAAGCGCCAAATTTGATGTCGATACACTTGGCAACAATATCCAACAATTTGTGATAGTCCTCCTTCCTTCAGCTCTCTTGTTTGTGTGTATATTATTTTGTCAAGAACGCCGGACTTGGCTATTTCTTTCCATGCGTCGCCAAGTTTACATCGGCCTCTTTGATCTCGGATGCTCCTCTCCGGTAGTGAGCAATATTCACCAAATCCTTGGCGCTTGATAGTCACCGCTTCCCCGTGAATGATGACTTGATTCCTTCATCGTGAATCTCAAAGATTCACGCAGAATTGTGCGACCTCCTCCACATAGGTCATAGGATACTCCATGTTAGAAACGGTTTCATCCCCGACGTTTCTAACTTCTCCGCGATTTTCTTCACCAGGGTGTCGTCGGACCCGCTTCACCATTCCGTCGAAATCCACGGCCGAACCTGTGGATTTGTTTTCCCAACTTGGTAAAGTCATACGTTGGTGCCATTTCTCGTAATAATTTCAAGGAAAAATTCAGAAATTTGATTTGAAGGTTGATAGGGTTTTAGAGTATTTGCCTTTGCTTTTTGAGAGAGAGAGATTGAACAGCTTTTTAGAAGTGTGAGAGAGAAACGGACGAAAAATGGTTTAAATATGGTTTATGAAAGGACGCGGCAGACGCGGTTTTTGAATCGTGATCGAAATCAACGGCTTGATTTCGCATTTATATTGAGCAGTTCATGTCTCGTATTTAATGCGGCAAAGATTTATATCCAATCATAGGCTTGGTGTGCGCTTTATGTCCGTACACATCATCATTATGTCGACGTGTCTCTTAAAACATTCGCTTAGTCAAAAACGATCGCGTTTTTGTCTCTTTGCTCATAAGTTATTCAAATTATCTCTTAGCCGATTTAACTCGCTTCTCACATTTCTCTTAGTGACTCAATATCATCACCGACTTGGTATAGTGACTTTTCCGATACAAAACATTTATTGAGCTAATTTTTGTTTTCACTCTTTTTCACCTTCTTTCCCCTGTTCCATTTCGTTTCTTTGACTCTTCTCGTGTCTCACTTAGCTCAATTAGCCCCAACTCATGTTTGAGTTCTTCAAATCTTGACTCACATAATGGTTTTGTGAAGATGTCGGCTAGTTGTTTGTCGGTTGAGATATATTCCAAGATAATGTCCTTCTTTTCAACATGATCTCTTATGAAATGATATCCGACATCTATATGTTTTGTTCTTGAGTGCAACACAGATTTTGAGTGATTGCAATTGCACTTGTGTTATCACACATGATTGGAATTTCTTTTTCTTCAACTTCATAATCTCTCACTTTGTCTCATCCATAGGACTTGGGCACAACACGCCCGCAGCCTATGTATTCTCGCCTCACCGTAGAAGTGGCTATTGAGTTTTGCTTCTTGCTAAACCAGAAATTAACTGCTTCAAGCATTTGACATGTGCCTCAAGTACTTTTCCTCGTCCACTCGCATCCAAAGATAGTCGAGTCCGAATAGCCAATTAGCTTGAATCCACCTTCCTTTGATACCATAGCCCTACTTCTTGATTTCCTTTTAAGTATCTCAATATTCTCTTAGCAGTCATATGGCTCTCTTTTGGAGCAGATTGAAATCTTGCACATACACCTACAAAGAAAGGTGATGTCCGCCCATAGCCGTGAGATAGAGCAAAGTGATCCAATAAGTGCTCAGATCTTGTTTGATCTACAGCTTGCCATCCGCATCCATGTCCATTTTGGATCGATGTGTTCATTGGTATTTTTACGGAAGACTTCTCCTCCATACCAAATTTCTTCATTAAATCTCCGTGTATTTTGTTTGGCTTATGAAGGTTCCATCCTTCACCAAGTTTCACTTGAAGTCCAAGAAAGAATGTCACTCTCCCATCATGCTCATTTCAAATTTACTTTGCATGAGGTTTGAGAATTTTTCACACAAATCTTTGTTAGTGGATCCAAAAATGATGTCATCCACATATATTTGAACAAGCAAGATACTCTTCTTGTCTTGAATTCTCAAAAGTGTTCTATCTACTTTTCCTTTAGTGAATCCATTTTCATTTAGGAATTGTGACAGGTATCATACCATGCTCGGGTGCCTGTTTCAATCCATACAGGGCTTTCTTGAGTTTGTACACTTTGTCTCCAAGAGTCTTCTCGCTCAAATCCTGGAGGTTGTTCAACATACACTTCTTCTTCCAATAATCCATTTAGAATGCACTTTTTACATCCATTTGATATACAATGAAGTTTTTGTGAGCTCGCATAGGCAAGAAACATCCTTATAGCTTCCAATCTTGCTACAGAGCAAATGTTTCATCAAAATCTATTCCTTCTTCTTGGCAATATCCTTTGGCTACCAATCTTGCTTTGTTTCTTACCACGTAACCTTCCTCGTCATCTTATTTACGAATACCCATTTGGTTCCAATAACATTTTGATGTATGGGTCTTTGTACTAATTCCCATACTTTATTTCTCTCAAACTCGATTCACTCTTTTTCTTGCATAGCTTGAATCCAATGTGTGTCATCCAATGCTTGTGACACATCTTTGGGCTCTATTCGAGATGAAGCATGTGAACATTGCTTCTTGTTGAGTTCTCGATCTTGTCTTGACACCTTCTCTCATGTCTCCAATGACAAGATCTCGTGGATGGTCTCTCAGCCATCTTACGCCAGGTTGAAGTAAGTTAGCCGATTCACCGACTTGTACCGTGTGTTCTTTGGGGTCGCCTCTCGTGATCACTCACCGCAGATTTTCCACTGCTTTTGAGATTCACTATCTCATCTTCTTTCTCAATTGATAATCCCCACTTCAGCTTCAAAGATAGGATTCTTCTCGTGAGATTGGATGTTTCACCTTATCACCGACTCTTCAATGTCTTTTCCATTTATGTTTGGCTCATCGAATACTACATGAATGGATTCTTCCTCAGAACCATAGTTCTTTTGTTGAGTATTCTCAGGCTTTGCTTTCACCGAGTATCCTAAGAAGATACCTCATCATCCTTTAGCATCAAAAGCCTTTAGGTTGTCTTTGCCATTATTGTGGATGAAGCATTTACATCCAAATATCCTGAAATATGCAACATTTGGTTTTCTTCCACCAGGATCTCATAGGAGTCTTTGTCACCGCCTATTTATCATACATCCGTTTTGGGTGTAGCGTCATGTTGATTGCTTCACCCAAAATCTTTTTGGTAACCCCGCTTCACCTAACATGGTCCTTTTTGCCGCTTCCTTGAGGGTTCTGCTCTTCTTTCGCAACTCCATTCTCATGGGAGTCCTTGCACCGATAGTTCATGACCAATACCATTCTCAATACAAGATCGAGTTATTATTCCATTGACAAACTCGCCTCTATCCTGATCTTATTTTGATAATGGTTTGACTCTTCTCATTTTGTATTCTCTTCATCACCGTGGGTAGCTTTTGTAGAGTTTCTTTCTTCTTGCACATGAATATTGTCCATGTATATCTTGAGTAGTCATCTACTACCACCAAGGTGTATTTCTTTCCACTTATGCTTGCCGTTCCACTGGGCCAAATAGATCCATATGAAGCGTCTGCAATATTCTTGTTGAGGATGGGCATGTCTTTTCTTTGAATGACGACTTGATTTGTTTTCCTTCGACATGCATCACATATACTTTCCTTCTTGTATATCGAGTCCGAAGTCCTTCTACAAGATGACTTCTTGCTAGCTTATTAATTGTTTTGAAGTTCGTGTGACTCACTTTTGTGCCACAGCCTAACTTGATTCAAATTAAAAGTGCTTTTGCTAAGAGACAGTCTTTGGGGTGTTGCAAATGACCAATCCACTACATACATATTTTTCTCGTCTACATCCTTGCAAAGACAACTTCATTAGATTCAACATTTTTGATTTGGCATATTCCCATGTTGAATCCAACATTGTAGCCCTTTGTCACGAGTTGATCGATGCTTAGTAAATTGAAGTTTAGTCCTTCAACATATGCAACATCTGTGATTTCTAAACCATTCCTTTTGATGGATCCAAAGGTTCTTATTTCACCAGGAGCTTCATTTCTCCAAATATGACTTTTGCTCCTTTGACTTCCTTGAATTTTGACAGATTTCTCTTATTTCCTCGTCATGTGTCCGAACAAACCGTCCATGTACCAGTTCCTTGGCACTCACTGCTCCTTGAACCCGCAATCAAGGAAATTAAGTTTTAGGTACCCATTCTTGTCTGCGGGTCCTGAGGGGTTAGAATTGTAAGATGATCCAACCAACCTATAGCCAAATGATTTGACTCTAAGAGGTTGCCATCTATCGGTGCCATAATCATAATCAATCCTGCAAATTGCTTGGGAGTCTAGTTCATACAAAATGCCTCTTTTGTCTCGTATGCCTGCATATGTGTTTTAGCAATTGCCTTTCTTGGGTAATTGTGGTGTCTTTGAGTGTAGTGCCTAGGTGCATATGTGTGTTTGATGAAAGCTCTTATGCTTTTGGAATGGCCTTTGTTGAGTTCTAGGCCTTTGCCATTTGGGCTTGTATTCCATAAGTCTAGCCGGTAGTTCACATTATTCCAAATACTTGCTTGGATATTTTCTACCATTCCCATCATATGTATTTCTTCTATGAGTTTTCTCGGGATTTTTGGTAGCTCTGCTTCTTCTTTACAGAGTACTTTCTGTTTGAGTCTCACCGAGGGACTCGGCCAATCTCTTCTCACTGCCCTTTCAAAGACTCTCAACCGGCCGCTTTCCTTTTCCTTTGTAACCAAGGCCGCTTTGCTTAGTATTGTGCTTTGGATTGAAAGTGTGTGCATCATTTAGAGTTTTGGATTTTTCAGACTCTTCATGACTTGAAGATCCTTTTTCCAAAATTACTTCTTGAGGTTTGACATGGCACAAAGGAATTAAATCCTAAGCCTGTCTTGTCTCCACATTCTCTTTGACTCATAATAAGATCATCCAATGATTTAGATGCCTTAGTGAATGAGGCAATAACATTTTTGAGGTCATTCTCCTCTTTTCTATAGCAGCAATTTCTGCTATTAATTTAACATTTTCACTTTTTAAACTTTTATTCTCATCGCTATTTGACTTAGAGTACTCGGCTCCTTAGTCGCCTTTGAGTTTTGATTTTTGAGTAGGTCAAGTTTTCCTCATTCAATAGTGTGTGTGAGGTTTTAATGTGCTCAAAATCTTTCATCATTTTGCCTAATGAATCATAAAGATCAGTGGGTGATGAAGTGTGTGTGTCATAGTCACTATCACTAGTGTCCGAGCTTGTTGAGTTAGATTGTACCTCATCTTCTTGATCTTGTTCTTTGGCCATTGCATGATCAAAGCTTCTTCTTCGTAGTCACTTGAATAGTCGCCTTCACCGCTTCTCTCGAGTCACCTCTCTTGACTTGTCTCTCAAAGAATCTCTGCACCATCATTGCCTTTTTCTTCTCTTGTCTTCTTTCTCTCAAGACCTTTCTTTCTTCTTCGTTTACGCTTCGCATTTGTTGACTACGGGATATGAGCAAAATGGCATAGTGACCTGGTTGTCTACAATTCCAACATAGATATTCACCTTTTTTGATCACTCTTTCTATTCTTGAGTTGTCACCCTTTGATACTCAACTTGTTGATGATCTTCTCTCTTGGTTGGCCTATCATCCCTTGATTTGGAGGGAGCCGAGTGTCTTCTCTCGGAGGATTCACCCTTTCCTCTCTTTGTAGTTCTTGTTAAAGAACTTGTTAAATCTTTTAACCATTAGGGCTATTTCTTCCGGGTCAATTGCTTCTTTGACCTCGGCTCTCCTTCCGTCTTTGACAACTAGAGCAAAATGTTTTGGGTGCACTGCCTCTTCCTCGGTCTTTCCTTCTCACCAAACTCGTAGGCTTTGAGGTCCGAGAATAACTCGTGATTGGATGTCTTTGATAGGTCCATGGAGTGTCTCAATGCCATGACCTTCATTTCCCATTCAAATGAAGACTTTTTAGGATCTTCATACACATTTCCTTTTGTGTATATTCCTTTCCAAGTGTAGACACTCATTTGTGATTTCTCAAATCGAGCGTCTAGTTGGTCCAGGTTCTCTCCCGAGATCATTTTGAAATTTTCAAACTTCAGTATGACCATCGATAATTTGTTTTCTTTGATTTGCTCAACCTTCACAAATCAAAGTCAACTTGTCCCATTTCCTTAGCCGTTTTGCAAGATTTGACTTTGTTGAACATGGCTTTATCCAAGGTTTTGTAAAGAATGTCCTTGGCTACATTGTCCAGGTTGTATCTTTTTCTCATCATCATTTGTCCACTCGCTTCTTGGTTTTTCAACCATGACCGTCCGGTGCTGCATCTTCTTCCCCCTTCACCGCAACTCTTCGCATACCGTGTTCACCTTTAATATTTGCAGAGGCCCATCTTCTATCACTATCCACATCTCATCATGTAATGCCGATAGATGAGCTGATACGAATTTTCCAATCATCAAATTCTTCAATAGTGAACATAGGAATGCGTGTTAGATTTGCTTCCATGATAATAATTTTTAATGATAGAAAAGAGTTTTGAAAGATAAGTACTAAAGCGGACTTTTGAAAAGATTGAGATCTAGTTCAAGAACTGCCATGGAGGATTCAATGAACCAACCGCTCCGATACCACTTGTAGGTCCCAAGGGGTGTAAGTGTAAGGTTTAGAAGGGGGTTGAATAAACCTTACCAAATTTTCGATTTAGGCCTTTTAAATCTACAGAGTTCTACACAATTTGTGTCCTTGATGGACAAAATTAGTCCTCAAGAGAGTTAATCTCTCAACAGACTCAACCGAGCCGTTAAATAGAGTAACTCACCGCTGGGCTATAATTTGACTCACCGTGGTTTTGTTTTCATTGGAAGACTTAACACCCTTAAGTTTGATTAAGCAAGTTTTTACAGCTTGATTTAGTACTTATAGATTATCAAATGGATAGCAAATTTATCACAGATATAAGCAATTAAAAGTGCGAAATTCAAATGTTTGAAATGTAAATGACACAAGAAAGTTTTTATAGAGGTTCAAGACGGGGTAATTCTTCTACTCCTCTCTTCTCCAACTCCCGGAGGAATCCACTAAGTAATGATCAGTTTACAAAGTGGTAATAGTCCGAGATACAAGTCTTGATCACAACAAACGACTTGATCCTTTGGGACTCGGTCTCCGAGACGCCTTGATCACTCACCAAGCTTCTCACGACTCGCTTCTTCACAGTGGCAAAATGCCTTGCTACTACACTCACTTGCTCAAGCACTTTGGATTTGATCACGAAGCCCTCCAAAAGCTTAAGACTTGGTTCACCTTGAACCTTTCTACAATCCTTCTTGGAATGTAGACCCCTTTGTTTTCAGATTTTCCCTCTTCAACTCGATTGAAGTTCTCTTTCCTTCACAGGTAAGTGTTGGATTGATGTACTTGAGATGTAGGCTTGAGGATTGAGAATGTTTCATTATTGATAAGCTTGTATATCTCACGTGTGTCATTCATCCACGCATTCTTTTCTCAATCAAACTCCTCAGCTTTTATAGTGAACTTTCAAAAATTTGCCCGAAAGAGATAGGCTCATTTTTGAAAATCACTTTGCAAAATCGTTGGTGTGCGCTTTGGAATTGCCATTTCCTCGTATGAAATGTTTTATCACCTTTTCGAGTTTCGACACGGTGTAGTGCTTCCCATTGGTTCATTTCTTTTGCACGCTTCTCGACCGAGCACTCCAAGAAAGGTAGTATGGAGATATTACTTGTTTAAGTAAATCTCTTGATTTCTCGTGCAACGGTTCTTTTTACGCTTATCTCGACTTGATCGCATTTCCTCGCTTTCCCCAGGTGACTTAGAGTCGCCTTCCAATCATTGGATGACTCTTCTCTGTCACTTCAAACTTGAGACTTGCTTCTCTTGAGTTGACTTGACCGATGTTCCACTCACCGCATCTCACCGCTTCTTGATCGAGTTCCCGTCTGCTTCTTCTTTGTTGTACTCGGTTGTCTCACAAACAGAAGTTTTCCTTCAAGCCTTCGGTTGTCTTCTTGCAAGTTGGAGCGTAGGCCGACTTAACTCAACTTGGCCACTCTAATTGTTACAATACATTTCAAAGCAAGAATTGGGGAGCCAACTTTCTATTCTAAGTTTTACATGGCATTCATCAAAATCTAAACAATAGAATTCCTAACATGATGATTACAAACCAAAACAGTTTTTACACAAACTAAGAGAGCAATTTTCGAAATGATTTTCCTAGTAAAAACATTTGACCGCTTTGGAAGCAACCAAAATTTCCAAAGAATATTAAAGCAACCAAGTAGGGAGTAAATATTTTTCAATAATAAGCACAAGCTCCCCCTATCAACAAGCATATCAAGAATAATGTAAAAGCAATTATCCATAAGCTAAAAGCTTTAGCTTTTACAATTTGCTCAAGAGCTTATAAGCTCCCCCTGTCACAAAACATCATTAAACAATAATATAGGTCCATCAAGCAACAATTGGACTAAGAACAAATCACAACTTATGGCTTTTATGAGCCATAGCTTATAGCTTTTATGACAAGCTTTTATTAGCTTCTTTGAGCTAATGAGCCAATATCCTGTTTTTCTCCCCCTTTGGAATCATCAAAAAGAATATTAGGATGGTGAAAACACCATATAATAATATCAAAGCATGCCAAATGGACGGTAAAACCGTTTGAGCAATTTAAAGCATAATCATCCAAGGAAAGTGAGAGAATTGAAACATAAAAGATCCATAAGCTCATTAGTATGCTAAAAACATGATTTCAAAAAATTTAAGACATTTTGAAGCAAAAGAATCATGTAGAAGTTGAAAGTTTCATTGCGACATTTCAACAAACACCTTGTGTGCGTGAAAAATAGAAGAGGTTGTATATAACCTTTGTAAATGGTTCAAGCCAAAAATTTTCATATCATCAATCAACCTCATTTCAAAGCTCAAAAAAAAAATCATATGCACCATATGCAATAATTTGTTCATCAATTAAGAAGCTCAAAGTAGATTCTCAAGGGTTCAACCCAATTGAGATAAGCTAAGAATGATCAAGGCATTTCAAATGCCAACAATTAGAGCATCCAACAAGTAATAAGTCATGCTTTCAACAATACATGTATCAAATGTCCCAACATATCCAACTAAGCATAATGAACAAAGCAATGAGAGAAGCACTTTTACCATCAAGTACTTCATACCAATTATCAAACAATGCTTAAGAGTATTTTTACCATCAAATACTCCATCAAAGTCATGATCATTCACAAGTCATTATCAACTTGCAATTTTACCCTTAAGAAAAACAAGCAAATATCATTAGTACAAAGGAGTTTTACAAAAGTTTATAAAAGTACAAAGCAACATTAATGAAAGTGCTAGAAAGTAAGGGGGGTGGGGGTATCATTCCTCATCCGAGGAGAAGCAAGATCCGGGAATAAAGTCCTTGATGAATTTCTTCAATTTTCCGATAGACTTTTGCATTTTGGAGGTCTTTTGCTCCAAAGCCTCATATCTCGTCTCATGAAAAGTCCTCATCTCATCAAATTCGGCTTGAGTATACCTCCTAGGCGGTTGAGCACCGGTATTACCCTCCGGATTGCTCGGTTCGCCCTCTTCCACTAATCTTGCGGCCTCGGCGTCATCAAAGAAGTCATTAGGATCGGGAGACTCTTGACCTCTTCCTCTCGCCATTTTGGTTGGTCGGATGTCCATATTCTTGCGCATCGTGACTATTTGGGAGATATTATCAATGTCAAAGTCATTTTGAAAAACTTCCGAGTTAAACTCCGACGAAGGAAGTCCCGATTGAATAAGAAGTTTACAAATCCAATTTCCCATAACCAACTTCTTATTACCTTGAGTAATGGACTCGATTAGACATTGAATAAGTATGGCACCAAAGTTAAGTGGTTCCCTCCTAGCAATCTTATAAGTCAAAAATAATCCATATTGCTAGGCATCTTTCCCGACTTACCACAAATGCAATATGCGACAATGACCGATAAAATACGATGCTCAAGTGTCATTGCCAACAAAGAATACTTTGGCCATACTCCCAAATACGCCTTAACTTCTTTCATCGACACCCCCAACATTTCATCATTCCAAGTCCCACAAGAGAAATAATCCCAACCACCTTCTCTAACATGTAAAAGCCGCAAATATCATTGGGAGTCCATCTAAAATGACGACCCTTTATAAGTGAATTAACGGCAATCGGTTTTCTTTCATTATCATATTGCACCCACATATTAGCATAAAAATGTTGGATAATATCATCATCATACAACACATAAGCATGCTCCCATAAATACATCCAACCTTGCTCCTCAAAAATCCTCTTATAGTAGGATACTCATTTGTAAATGAACTAAAACGACACATTTTAGTCCGAGCAATAGATTTACCTTTCATCCCCGAATCCTCATAGTACCATTCCGCATACTTATTGATGAAATTAATAGCATTGAATTAGAGCTTGAGTAACAAAAGATTTTTTACCTTTCGCCCAACGGCAATTTTCGAGCGAAATTGTTCCGCGGAGCTCCTGATTTGGGCCCGAGAGAGAATGGGATTTTGAACATCATCACCTTCTTGAGCCACATTTCTTTGAGCGGCTCGAATATCCCTTTGTTCGGCTTCGTCTCGCCGATTTCGGCAAGTACCCTCTCCGCCCCTTTCTTCTCTTAGAAGTGGGATTTTGATCGGTGGAATTTCTTGGAGGAGCCATATATGAAAGATTCTTGAGAAAATAAGAAGATTAGCAACAAGAATCGTGAAAATGATGAAGAATTGAAGATTTTGAAGAAAAGGGAAAAAAATCGCTGCTAGGGTTTTAAGAATATGTCCTCAAGGCTCCGTTATAAGAGCGAAGACAGAAAAGTTTTAAGTGCAAAAAAATGGCCTCGGGCGACCGGCCGAGGTAGGGGCGACGGCCGAGGTGCGAGGTGCGACACGGCCGCCCTCGCTATGACCGTCCCCTGTCGTGATTTTCTTTCTCCCGCAGTTTTCCAAAATTCGATTTTTCACCCCAAAAGTTTTAAAACTTTGCAAAATATAAGTTTGGACTATATCCAACAAAAATGGGTTTTGGGAAAACATATAAACGATAAAATCGAGACTAAACACGTAGTGCCTTTAAAAGAAAGAAATTTGCAAGATCAATTAGGGGCAAGGGGTCAAAAAGAAATATCTTGAAAGATATGTGCAATCAAATATCGAATAGTGCCTTTCAAAAAATCTAAAAATCCTCTTAATGGCACTTGTATGAAATACTATGAAAAACAAGCACATAGGCACATGGCAATACATATATCGAGTCTATAAGAGTAAGAATAACACAAGTAAACGTATTCCTCGATAATTTATGCCTTTCTTGACAAATAATGACGTAAATGGCCATTTGTGAAAATATGTAAATCCTACACAATTCTTAAAACATATCTAGCACAAATCATAATGATAAAAGTGTAGGCTAAGAGATATCACAAGTAAGCTCATGCCATAAAAATCCATAAAAGATGATAACACACTTTAGTCAAAAATGCACAAGAGTTTTAAAACATCATATAAGGTCTTTTTTTCAAAAATATTTTAAAAGTACAAGTATATATATTGAAGACCTTAATTAAAAAATAAATATTTGAAAACTCATTTTGCAATTAAGACACAATTAAAAGTATGCATAGATTTAAAAATAAAATGCATATACAAATGGGGAGATACGGTTTACCAATTACGCCTGTTTCCATGGGTTGTGTCTTTCCCATTGTTGATGATATCTTCCCATTGAGAAGTTACTTTGATGATGACTTCTCCATTTCCAAGATTGGTTACCTTCCCATGGTTGATGGTTTCTTTGAAAATCATCTTGTTGATGATGTCTTTGCCATTTCCAAGGATTGTGTTCTTCCCATTTTTGATTATACGTTCTTCTTGGAAATTGGCTTTGTTGAGAGTAGTTTCCCTTCTTTGATCAAATGAAACGCTTCATTTGATGTTTTCTTGGTGGCATGAATTTTCTCCGATTTTTGCTTTGTCGGTACCTAATAGCACATTGTTTTGTGGTACCCTCATATGTTTGGGTCCTTTAAGATTAGCTTTGAGACTTTTAGGTCTCCAACAATATTTAGAGCTATTTCTAGCCCGACAAGAATTAGCCGTATGACCCTTTTTGCCACAATAAAAACAAGTAATAATTTTAGGAGCATAATGACTAATATGCATAGTGACTTGATCCTTTTTCATATGATTAACATCATTAGGCTTATGATCAAGTTCCTTATCACAATTATGAATATCAACAATATTGACATTTTATTGGTACTCAAGTTGGATTTTAATAAATCCTTTTTCATGCAATCAATATTCTCAACAAGAGTACTATTTTCTTTTCAAGGTTTCTAACCTTGTCAAGTGTGGTGGTGTGAGCACATGATAGTGATTCATAAGAGGTAAATAAACTATCCTTATCATTTTTCAAAATATTGAATTCCTTTTTCAAATTTTTGTATCTAACAAGTAAGCTTTGGAATTCATTTTGAAGTTCATCATAATCATTTTGTAAATCACTATAATCATTTTGAATGACAATATCATAGGAAGTAGAGGGTTTAAGACATACCTCAATTTCTTCATTGATGCCCATAAAACAATATTCAACTTCTTCATAATTGGAAGTTGTAGGAGGCTTATTCCTTAGATTTGAGCTTGTATGATCTTGAGAAGTAGATGCTTTTGTTTGACTCCTTTCATTTGCAAATACTCCATAGATGGCTTCTAATTTTTGCCATACTTCATGTGCCGATTTTATTCCTACAATATGATCATATTCTAAATTAGTAAATGAACAATACAAAATATTTAAAGCCTTACCGCTTTAGGAGATGATTTTCTTCTCTTCATCATTGAGCTTTTGAAGCCTTTTGAGGTGTATGGTGTATCTTTCGTCGGAATGGATTCTCCATTAATGACGGTGTTCCAAATGTCGAACCCGCAACCTTGTAGATAGCATTCCATTCTTTCTTTCCAACAATTAAAATTCTTGGAATCAAATAGTGGTGGCTTGGTGGTGGAGGTGCCGGATAGATGAGCTTCGTTCAGAGTCAGCGATCGTTTCTCTTCACTCGCGATGTGAAACGAGCTTGCCAAAGAGTTTGGCTTTGATACCACTTGTAAGTCCAAGCGGCTACGATAATCTAGAGGGGGTGAATAGATTATCTCCATCTTTTCAATTTCGCCTCTTTTTAAAACCGAATGCTCAAATACAATAATAAAGGTGCGGAATATAAACAACACACGCCGATTTAAAGAGGTTCAACCCACCTAGGGCCTAATCCTCTACCACCCCAAAGATATCCGGATGGATTTCGAAAAGAAAAAGAATTTTATTAATTACCAAAATTAATACAAATTCAACTTACAACACCTTGAAGAGCACCACACTCTTCTTCAACACCACCTTTGGAGATTACCACAATCTCCCTTGAAGATTACCACAATCTTCCTTCAACGGCACCTTGTGAAGATTACCACAATCTTCAACCTTGAAGAATACCAAATTCTTCAACACCTCAATAAGAAGATTACCACAATCTTCTCACACCTAACACCTAGATCACCCAAGTGTGTTCTTACCACAAGGACACTCACAAGGATATCTTGTGTTTGAATGACGACCACAAATTCAAGATTACAACTCGATAATGAATAATACAATTGAGTGCAAGTGTAATCAAGAATAGCCTAGACCTCAAGAATGTGAAAGTGAATAGCTAGGCAAATTACAACAAGAAATAAGACAATGAAAGACCAAGTGTTTGCTTGAAGTGTATCTTGTTGTGTTGTATCTCAATTGTTGCATTGGTTGCTCCAAAACTTCCTCTATTTATAGGAGATGATTGATCAAGCATAGGCTCCTCTTGGGGATTGAAAATCTACAGAAAAATACAATTAAAATCAAGAATATAGTCATAGAAATCAATCCCACAATTTAAGGAAATGTGTTGGTCATCAAACGGTCATATTTTTGTCATTAATACACAGGGCGACCGGTCGCACGAAATAGACGTTGGAAAAAATACACAAAAAATAACACAGGCGACCGGCGACGTCTACCTCGACCGGCGACCATCTCCCCAACCGGTCCCCTCATGGATTTTTTGCAAGGATTAAAAGTTCTGTTTGAAACACACTTGCAGTGCACCGGCCGATCACCATTGGCGGCACGGCCGACCGACCGGTCGACGCCCAGATGCACGGCCGACTCGCTTGTTTTTCCTTCCGTCTCATTTTCTCGCTTCTAAAACATCTTCAGTGTACGGGTTGCCCTATAGGGATGACCGGTCGACCACGACGGCATGAAATGTTGTCCAATTTTTGTCAAAAATAAAACCCAAAAAATACTCCGAAAATTTAGTAAAAACATTTTAAATCAATCGAGAGTATTTAGACAACATTTAGGAACCTTGTTAAGGAGTGAAAAATCCATTGAAATAAAATCATTAAAAGTGTTGTCCATTATTATCAAAAATAAACTTGAGGAAATACTCCTAAAATATTAAAAACCATTTTAAATTATTTAGAGTATTTGGACAACCTTTAAAAGCATTGTTTTGGTGACAAAATAAAATCATCAAAATTAAGATAAAAACATGTATCAAACAGGGCATACCTAAATATTTAGCATTGCGGTTCTCGAATCTCCCCAATATCCGACAAATATTAACCTTACAATCCCTTAATGTTCTTGCTAAAGAAGCAAGAAGATTTATCAAAATTCATCAATTGGCCAAAGGCACTACAATACCTATGAATAATCTATTTAAGAATTCTAGCTTGCTGGACATTGGCTTCACAAAATAAAATGTCATCATCCGCAAAGAACAAATGGGCAATAGTAGGAGCATTTTTTTTTACAGATTTTGACCCCCTTGAGGAGAGTAGACCTACATGCTTGGTTGATATGACTAGAACACTTCAGAAAGGATGATGAATAAATAAGGCAAAATAGGATCACCTTGCCTAATACCTCTAGAATGAGTAACAAAACCATAAGCTTGGTCATTAAGATTGAAAGAAAAAGACACAGATTTAGTACAAGTCATAATCCAATTCACAAAAATATCACAAAGCCAATTTTTAACAAAACAGAGGCCAAAAAAAACCCCATTCCACCATATCTTACGCTTTAGCCGTGTCAAGCTTAAGAGCCATAAAACCTTTCACCTCCCTTCTACAATTCTTAATGAAATGAAAGCATTCATGGAAAATAATCACATTATCAAGAATCTGCTTTCCCGGGATAAAAGCAACTTGATTGTCACTAATACACCTATGAAGAACCATTTTTAGTCTATTCGCAATAATTTTAGAAATAGCTTTATAAACCACATTTCATAGACTAATAGGTCTATAGTGAGAAATCAAAGAAGGATTTTTAATCTTGGGAATCAAAGAAATCAAGGTATGATTGAGATTTTTAGGGATTTTAGAACAACAAAAGAAGTTCTTAATAGCTTGACAAATATCTTTCTCAATAATAGGCCAAAAGATTGAAAGAAGAGAGAAGTCATACCATCTAAACCCGGAGCTTTGTTAGGATTGAAGCCAAAGAACGCTTTCTTGATCTCTTGGTCCTCCACAGCTCCAGTCAAAAACTGATTCATAGTAGGAGTGACAGAATGTGTGATACCATCCAAGATAGAGTGATCAATGTCTGGAAAAGATGATTGTAACAAACTTGAGAAGGCCCCAGTCACTTCATCCTCAGTTTCTTTAAAAGAATTGCATTTAGAACCATCCCTTTTAAGAAGTCTTTCAATAGCATTCACCTTCCTCCTACCAACAGTACAAGAATGGAAGAATTTTATATTATTGTCTCCCTCCTTTAACCATTGGACTCTGGATTTTTGCCTCCAATAGCTTTCCTCATCACTATAAGCTCCCTTCAAAGTAAATCTCAAAGCACTCACTCTTCTCGCCTCCTATTTCCTCCTTCTTCCATCATGCACGTCATTTTTTGTTTGCAAGAATCAAAAGTTTTAGCAGAATTAGACTTCGATTTTGGCTCCAAATTAACAAGGTCACCCTACGCTTCTTGATCCTATTTTGACCATAAAGAGAGGAGTACCAACCACCCTAGTATTCCAACTTTATCCACCACCTCACCCACCCCTTCCATCCTTCCAACGTTTATCAAAATAAAACCTCTTTTTCCCTTTAACCCACCTGAATCCGATTCAAAAGCCAAGAAAAGATGATCTCAAGATTGTTCTGGGACATGAGTCACACATGCATTAGCAAATCGAGACAAAAACAAGGAGATCCAAAACAGCTGTTCTAATCTCTCCTCGACGAACCATCACCTTCTCTATTATTGCACCAAGTAAATGGATATCCTTGGAAAGGAAATTCACCCATACCCATATTTCCAATGAAATTGCTAAAACTCAAAACTAGATTCCAGCCTCTTATTACCACCTCTTTTCTTTCTCATGACAAGTGATATCATTGAAATCCTCCAAGCCACCACAAATCCCCCCCACTTCCAATTAGCAAACACCAAATAATCTCACTACAGTTGTCTCAGTTGGATATTAGTGCTAGCATACACAAAAATACACCACATCTTCACATCACTTCTCTCCATACAAAACTCAATTTCAACACAAAACTGGGACCAAATAATACTCACTCTATCCGATCAACACACAAACAAACCCCCACTCCTGCCCACCGGATCCAGACAGTCCCATCTATCCACCATATGAAGATTTCTACAAACCGTAGCAATAAAGTTTTTTTTGTTTCACATAGAAAAAGAAAACCAGGGAGATAGTGTCGAAACAACTCCTTCAACTGGGAAATTGTAGAGGGCATGATTGAAACGTGGGAATGGGGTAGAAAAAGAAATATCGTATCAATAATAGTAATATTAACGTTTGTTTGTCCTCGTATACTTTTAGGGCATGATTGAAATGTGGCAATGGAGTAGGAATGAAATGAGCATCCATTGGTTCATTCTCATTCATATGTTTGGTATGCTTCAATAATGAGAATATTCATTCCCGTGGGAATCCTTATTCCCAAAAGTAAGGAATGACCATTAATCCCCATTTTCCTCATGGGTTTAGCTATTCTCAATCATCAAGAATGACTCAAATTTTATTTTTAATAAATCAAAGTCAATTTCTATCACTATTCAATAGTTAAATCAAAATTTTGATATATAATTCTTTTGTTGATTTTCTATATTTTCTTATAAAAATATTATATAAAACATTGTTGATATCATAGATATAAATGTGTGCATATATATTAACACACATTTTTTTTGAAAGGGAAATAATATTAATTTATCGGAAAAGGTCCAAAGACCGATTGAGACAAGAAAGTGGGGGTTGCGCCACGATCGTAGCGAACCAAGTTCGATTTCGTATTCGTATTGCGCGAATTCATGCGCTACCAAGTTATCATCCTAGAATCCAGAATAAACTATTAGAAATAGTAGGATGAAAATGCGACAAAATATCTAATAACACGGGGTCGCAATCCGTGAGGGATGAGCATTCTCTCGACTACTTCAACAATAGTAGCCGAATCCCCAAAAATGAGATATTGACAAGTCGGAGAGTGGAGGCAATCGAAATGGCTTCTCTAAGGGCCAACACTCTCACCTCAGTAATGGGTCAATAATTCCTCGTATCTTCTTAGCCATTCCATGCATAAATGAACCATCAACATTTTGAATGAAAATCCCAATGCCCGCATAGGCCCTCGACGTGGAGATGGCGCCATTGAAAAATATGTGGATACCCGTGGGAGGAGGCTTAAATAATCTGCAGTGTTCCTCAAGAGCTACTCGTTCGAATTTGGTTGGCTTGGCGAAACATCGAGAGTGATTGACTTGCGGAAATAACCGACTTTGTGCATGGGGGCCTGGTTCTCGAAGATTTTTCTGCTTTCGGCTTCCTGAGATCTTTTTGCAAATGAGGAGGAAGAATTCGCTAATATGGTCCTGCTACCCAAGATAACATCGCGTGACCACAAGTCCACATTGGGTTGTTGGAAAGTTGAGACAATTTCTTTAAGGCCGAGAGACGTACCAAACAAGTGAGGCAAAAAGGCGGTGAAGAAAAGATAGGCCGAGGACAAACGGGTGGTCGCACATGGGGTAGTTCGGGTGGAGTCAATATGACGGCATGATAGGTTGAACGGGTCGGGGAGGAGTTTGTAAGAGTCTCCAAGAGAAGTGAAGGGTGTGTCTGGGGATTTTTAGTCGCCATAATCTCTTCCAAATTGGAGAGGGTCCGCGCTAAAAGAGCCGAGGGGTGAAATTCGGGAAATGAGCTAGGCGAGGAAAGAATGGTGTAGTAGGAGGATTTGACGACAATTTTTTGTTTTTATTGAGAGACCAATACCAGAGTCGGGACGATTGGAGAGGCTAAGAGGGATGGAGAAAATGAGGTTGGCTATATGGAGTGGGAAGTGTTGGAGGATAAGATGGTGGTTCCATCCAGCGGTAGAAGGATTGATGAGGGTGTTAACAAAGGAGGTGGCGGAGAAGGGCATGACGATAGGGAGGGGTGGGGTGAATGGGGGTTTAGGAAGCCAATTTTCGCCCCAAATTTTGTTATTGGAGCCGCTGTGAATACGTCTCAAACAACCCAACTTGAGGACTCTACGACTGCCGAGGATACTTCGCCAAGCCCAGGATGGTCTCAGAACCCAAAGTGGCCTCCATGAATGAACAATTATCAAGTATTTTGCTTTGAATATCCGACCCGAGAAGAGAAGAAGGACATGTGAGAATTCGCCAAGCCTGTTTTGATAGAAGCGCTAAGTTTAATGCTCGGAGTGAGCAAAATCCAAGCCCCCGTCCGACTTGCTACGAGCCAATTTATCCCATGCGACCCAATGAATTTTTTTATTCTCGACGCGAGCTTCCCCACCAAAAATTAGAAATCATAGATTGAATGTCCATGATTACGGATTCCGTAAATTTGAAGCAACTCATGGCATACGACGGATCGCTTGTAGCACCGACTTGATAAGGATTTCTTTGCCGGCTTTGGAAAAATTATGACGAGACCACCCTTGAATGTTGTTCCGCATTCTCGCCCTTAATATGCCCGAAGATTTCTGTTTGTTGCGCCCTATTATGCTCGGGAAGGCCCAAATACTTCCCATGAGAATCCACTCTTTTAAAACCCAAAATCTGCATGTGTTAGAAGTCAGTAGCGTGATCAACATCCTTACTAAAAACAATCCGCATTTATCCAAATTCACGAGTTGGCCCGAAACTCTTTCGTAAAGATTAATAGCAAATCGAAAATGTCCGCCTCGTCGTAATAGCTCGCCCTAGTAACAAAGTGTCGTTCGCGAAAAATAGGTGGGATATAGATGGAGACGAGCGGTGACCGATATGCCTCGTATCTTATCGCACCTTTGAAGATCCTGCAAGAGACATGAAAATACTTCCAACAAATAATAAAGAGATATGGCGATAATGGATCTCCTGACGAATGCCTCTTTGGGGGTGAGTTTCCCAAATTCGGCACCGTTGAGGAGAAAAGAAAAACTAGTAGTAGAAACACAAGCCATAATCAAATCCACGAACGATGGGGGAAGCCTAAGGCATTCATAGTGGCTTTAAGAAAAGACCATTCTATACAATCAAAAGTTTTGCTCATGTCCAATTTAATAGACATGAGACCCGTATTTATGACGCGCCTTAGTTTTCATGTGGTGATGGATTTCATGTGCAATAAGGACATTATCAATTATGAGACGACCAGGGGACAAAAGCGGATCGGAAGGGGAGATGATATCGTAAGATCGCACGGATTCGATTAGCAAGCACTTTGGACGCTAATTTATAAATGACATTACACATGCTAATGGGACGGAATTGGCTAATGACATCATCCGGGATTTTTATTTTCTAATAAGAACAATATGTGTAAAATTAAAGTTAGGATCCCTGAATGATTATTGAGAAAATTAAGGATATAGGAAACAACATCAACTTTAATCACATGCCAAATTTTTTAAAGAAAATGTGACTCATACCGTCCGGGCCGGGGATTTCAAGGATTGCATGTCTTTGAAGCGCTTTACCGATCTCCTTCCCGTATAAGGTGCCATGAGAAGTTGAGTCATCGCCGATGTAAATCTCGGGAAACTCTTCCAAGGGCCATGGAAATATCCTCATTTGAGATAACAGAGGCGGTGAAAATGGATCCGAAGTGGTCAAGGATGATTTGTTCAATAGCGCCAGGGAGTCTTGTGGCACGCCGAGGCATCCTTTAAGGAAGAAATCTGGTTGTTTTCTTTTCTTTTTCTCGCATATTGATGGAAGAAATGTGTATTCCGGTCCCCGACTTTGTACCAATGTAACTTAGCTCTTTGCCGCCATTTTAAATTAATGTGATCGAGAGACATGCCGAGTTTATGTTTCAGGGGAGCCGCTTTTTAAGTTTCCGCATTGATAACACCCTTCAAGGAGTCCACTTTCGACTTCACCATCTATGTGCTTGTTAAGGTTATTTTGATAGTGTTTCCCCCAAGTAAACCAATAGAACACCTTTCGATTTTTTCTCGGGAGGTTGACGGAAGGGTGTCCCAAGAGTCCTTGATAATTTTTTCGCATTCTTCCGATTTAATCCAAAGAGCTTCAAACGGAAAAGGAACGCTCCTCCCGATAGCCGAGGATTGCGATCCCTGGACTTGATATGAATGAGGGAGTGGTCCGAGAAGTAGGTGGGGCATTTATTTACGCGACTCCACGGGAAAAGATTACGCCATCGAGCATTATTAATCGCTCTATCAAGCCGAGCTCGTTGCATTCGCGGACTACAAAGCCAGCGCCGCCATGTAATATTATGTCCTTCAAATCCCATATCTACCAGGTTCATATGAGATAGGGTATCACTAATAACTGACGATTTGCCAATTAGCCCGACGGTGTGAACCTTGGAATTCATTTTGTGATAGAACTTCGTTAAAATCCCCGCAAAACAATCCATGGGGTAGCAGGATCATTATTGAGGCTTTTAATGAGCTCCCATCCTTACCTACGTAACGTGACATTGGGTTCTCCATAAACTCCTCGTTAGCGAAAAAGAACGACCCATTAATTCTCAGTATAGACGCTAATAAACCTCGTGAAAAACTCCCGAGGTGAACCGTGATGTCCTTTTTCCAAAGAATTGCTAGGCCCCTGATTAGCCAATAGCATCCACAGAGAAACCATACATGTTCAAAGACTGTTTCAACTTTTCAATAACAAAGCTTCTTGCATTTCGTTTCACACAAGAAGACTATATCAAAGACTTAGTATGGGAAAATTCCCGTAATTCTTGAATTGTTCTGGGTTCCCAAGCCCCCGACAATTCCAAATTATGATACTCATTGGGTTCGGCCGACTCAATCACACCAGTCTCCGCCGTTGGATTCGCATCGTTATGGGATGTGATGAAGAGGATCGTTTCTTTTTTTTGGATTATTTCTACCGGGATTTCGAGAGGAAGGGTTAGAAGAATAAAACTAGGAGGAGTTTTCGTTTGGAAGTAGGGTTGGACGAGGGAAAAAGAGGGATCGGGGATGATTTTTCTTTTAACATGCACAAATTTGCGAGCCAATTTTCGAGTCGGGGTATCGAGGTTCATGGGTACTGGACGAGGAAGGGGCTAGAGGGTGTGAGGGAGGAGATTTGTTAGAAGGATATGATGGAGTTGAGGGGTTATTAATAGAGGTATGTGGCGGTGGTGGAGTAGGGGTAGGGTTGTTTGTCGATATACACGGCAGAGAAGGATGAGGGATGGGAGGATGGTGTTGGAGATGTTTTTGTGGCTGAGATGGAACAAGAGGGGTGGAAGGGGAATCAAGTAGTGGGTTTATGATAGGGTATAATGACCGATTATTATCGGATGTGGAAGAAGTGATGATTTTAGTGGGTGGGATATTTGTGGGGCCCTGGATAGAATTTGGGTTGTTTGCATGGGGTGGTGAGGATTGTGTGTTAGTTTCGGAGAGGTGGGGGGCTACCGGGAGGGGGGTTGGGGGTATGAAGGTTAGGGTTTTCTTGGTACGGGCGAGGACCGGAGAAAGGGTTTGACGTGGTCACGCCGAGCCACGCCATAAATCGATAGATGGTTGTTCACGGGTATTTAGAAGCCGGATTTCGCATTCACGATCGCCGTGACCAATGACGCCGCAGTGATAACGAAATTGATGGCGCTCGTATTTCAATGGGAGGAGATATTCTTGGCCATGAAGGGTAGTTTTAAGGACCTGAGTGGTTTGGTGATATCCAGGTTAACACGACGCGAGATAGCGACCTATAGATGATCCTTCGAGTCGGCCAAACATTCATATACGAGCCAATCAAATTTCCTACTGTGGTTGCAAACGCCTTGTTCATCAATCCGAGTGGGACGTCGTGGATTTGAATCCAAAAAGGGACAAGTGGTGACAAAGAAAGTTTGGATCCAACATGAGAGCTCTTGCCTCACAAAGCGAGTAGTGATTTGT
This sequence comes from Rehmannia glutinosa, assembly GCA_016081115.2. NCBI lineage: Eukaryota > Viridiplantae > Streptophyta > Magnoliopsida > Lamiales > Orobanchaceae > Rehmannia > Rehmannia glutinosa. Next base: position 192,260 of record JABTTQ020001509.1, on the reverse strand, counting down.
CAAAAAGCCACGGAGAACCCGCTAGGGTTTTCGCCTTGTCAACCACGTTATGGAATTTAAAGAGGACGATATTATCTCCGAGTGTTTTACACGTCATGCCATGATGGGGGTCCATAGCGCTTAAACATGGAGGATATAGATTCGAAGGCGATGGTGCGTTGAGTGAGGATTCTTCCCACCGAGATAATTCGCTGCTCATACTTTCGAGAGGTGAGGGAATCATCGAGATTTGGGTGTTCTCATCATCGTTCAAGTTGAGTTTGGAGTAGAGGTTTGATAGATCATCTCCCATAATCGATATTACTACGGCCCGCAGAAGAGTGCCCATAAAATCGGATCTCGACGAACTTCCGCCCGAACCCTACGGAGAGAGAGACCGCAAAACACAAGAAAAGGAAACAAAAAAGTGAGAGGATAATCGAGATTGTGGGGGTGTGAGGCATAGAGGACGAGGGGATCTAAAGAAAACAAGAGTTATCATGGACAAAGATCCATGGTGGCCTTGACGGAGAGAAAACGATACGCTAAGGAAACCCTAGGACGATCTACATATATTAACACACATTAAAATAATCTTATATCAATTTATGCACAACATATTTAATAAAATGTATTTAAAAATCTTATTTAAGAGTAAATTGATACTTAAAATTGTTTTTCTCAAATATAATTACCAATCAAGATATTTAAATCAAGTAAAAAATCATCATCCATTCATTTCTCGCATTCCTTGTACATACCAATCATTGGAATAGAAATACTACATCATTCATTTCCCACTCGTTATTCCATTCCTAAATTCATTTCATTCCCACCTAATTTCATTCATTCCCACCTAATTACATTCATTCATATCAATCATGTTGTTAGTTCATAATATGTGTGTTTTGTATATCAAAATAGGTATGTTGTATAACATACAATCTACTTCTAAAAATTAAAAATTCTATCGTAATTAATAAAGTGTCATTAAAAATGTCCATCATGTTTTAAAATAAGGCGTCTACATGATATAAATTAGGAAAAATACAATAATACCTCATGAACTTGTCTTAATATCTCATTTACCCTCCTAAATACGCAAATTAAACACTTACCCCCTTAATCAAAATAGAATTTAATGTATGGATAAAATTACCCTTCATAACAATTATTTTTAGCATATTTTAATAATTGTATCTCAATTTGTGATTTCATGATCTTTATTCAAATCAATTCTTTTAGAAAACACAATTAGTAACTTAACAAGTTCGAATATTAAAAATATTGTAATAATATATGGTACAAATATACAAATTGGTAGAAATTATTTTGATTATTTGAGTTTAATGTAAAAATAATTTTCAATTTGTGAACTCTTTCAAATAATATGAATAAATGTATTTGTATATTGAATATACACACATATTCTTTTTAAATTATTGATGATTTATATTTCTGATATAATGATATATGTAATAGTTTAGTAAGAAAGAAAAAACAAATCATATTTCATTTGGTAATATTCAAATATTTTTAACAATCTTTGCTCAATAATCTATATATATATATATATATATAATAACAACCGCTTTTGAAAATAGTAACCCAAAATTTTCCCGCCCATTTCACATTGCTATAAAAAGCAATAAAAATGCTGAATACGTAAAAGGTAAAAAAATCTTTGTAATTTCATGGTTTCCAAAATGTATGTATTGCATTAATTAGTTTTCCAAATCAGTGTGTACAATTATTTATTATTATATTTGTTTTTTATTTTTCTTTTTAAATTTAATATTATTTTTGTTTTTGATCCATTTTTAAGTATATCAAATTAATCATTTTTTTACGATCTTTAGTTTGATACACATAATGTATTTTTATATTCAAGTTTCAAAGTTGTACATTTGGAACTAGGGATGACAATTCACCCCGCTGGATCAAAACCCATCTCGCCCGTGACCCATGGCGGGTGGATCGGGTCAGGTATCACCTTTGCACTGTGGTACCCACCCGCCACATGCAATTTTATTTTTAAAATATATTTAATATATATTTTACCTTTATATTATATAAGAGAAAATAATTTTATGTATTTAATAATATATTTAACATATATAATGACAAATTTTATAAATAATATGCATTTATAATACAAAAATTTTATAATCCAGATTTTATATATCACATATATCATAAATAGCATTATATATTTATGTAATAAAAAATTAAAATTTATTTAGATGAGATTATATTCGTAATAGTATTTTTATATAGAAAATTATTTTTTTATATATTAACGTACTTTTATATTAATAGAAATTATTTTTTTATATTTATCATTGTATTTTGATATTCAAGTTTCAAAGTTGTATATTCTGAACTAGATGTGAATTTGTTTGTTTGATAATATTTTTGATATATATATATATATATATATATATATATGTATATATAAATATAAAATAGATTTTAGTAAATATTTTATTTTCTCTTAAAAATACGTCTCTAAATACAAAACATGATTTTTCTTTATTCTTATATTTTTGACAATTGTTCATCTTTCTAAACCCCAAAAATATTGTAATTTGAAATTACTTTATTTATTATTATATTAAAAATATAACTTATTAAATATTCAACATTGGGATAGTAAAAAAATCAACATTGGGCAGTGATTAATCATTTTTCAAATTTTTACTTTTTTATTGATAAACATGTTATATAAATAGATACATTTCTTTATAATTATATAGAATTATGTCTAAATTTATTAAATTAAATTAAAAAAATACTTATTTTATTTGAGGTAAATATCTCGAAATATATATCCAATTTTATATATCACATATATCCATAAATAGCATTATATATTTATGTAATAAGAAAATTAAAATTTATTTAATATGACATTCTATTCGTAATAGTAATTTTTATATATTAACGTATGTTTTACGTTAATAGAAATTAAATTTTTATATTTATCAATGTATTTTGCTATTCAAGTTTCAAAGTTGTACATTTGGAACTTGATATGAATTTATTTGTTTGAAATTTATATAAATATAAAATAGTTTTTTAAATGTTTTAATTTCCTTACAAATACGTCGCTAAATATAAAACATATTTTTATTTAATTTTTTAATAATTTTGACAATTTTTCAGCTTTCTAAACCCCAGAAATATTGAAATTTGAAATAATTTTATTTATAATTATATCAAAAATATAATTTATTAAATATTTAACATTAGGGTAGTAAAAAAATCAACATTGAGCAAGAATTAATCTTTTTTTCAAACTTTTACTTTGATATAGATATACATATTCAATAAATAGATACAATATCATATTCACACAATAAACATTTAATATTGAAAGAGATATTATTATATTTTATAATTTTTTTATTGTTTAACTCGTATGATTTATAATCAAGTTAATTATCTTTATATTGTAATTTTTTTAAATTTTAAATTTTTTACAATTACTACTTTTTTAAATATAGATAACATAAATCCATAATTTGTGAAATAAAAATGAGAACAATTAAAATTGTAAAGAATTTTAGATTTAATTCTTATAATTAATGAAAAGAAATTATAAATAGAATTAATATTAGTAACAGATAAATTCCATATACATATTCGAGAGAATGGGGATGAGAATGGAAAATCATCATTTTATCTAATCGGAATAAGAAGGGGGATGGGGATATAAATATCGCCCTTATCCCATTCTCAATTTAGATAAACTCGGTTATTGATAAACAGAAATCCCCATTTCCAAATTAACTAGGGGACTTTCCGTCCTATTCTATTTGGTTACCTACGAGAATGGTTCTCACGAGGATGTTGTCATTCCTAAATGCGTAAAAATATAATTCATAGAACTATTAGAAAAATATACATATAATAGTACAAAATAGAGGTCTCACGAATATACACCCGTGCATCGCACGGTAAAAGACTAGTAAGATCTAATGTCTAAAATAGTTTAAAGAACTTATTGGGTGTGCTTCAAATCGTTTCATTAATAATATCGATTATTCATTAAAAATAATAATTTATGAATGCTATATTTTGACTATGAATCATATTGAATAAACAAGAAATAAATGAATAAGTGTGGAATATATACTATATTAGGTTTAATAAAATATATTTATCAGTATTTTTATAGTATTAAAAGTTTATTTAAATTAAATAGTTAATATTTTGTTTCTTTCATTCATCTTGCATATTTATTTTTTCTCGTGTATTTTATTGTACAAAGTGCTTTAGTTTTTTTAAAGTTTAAATTTAATGTACAATTACAAAAATCACCTTTTGAATTTATTAAGAATGTAAATCAAATCGGGCTTAAAATATCTAAAATCTACCAAACATTATGTAGTCTCGTTTTTATTAAGGGTAGTTTTGTTTATACATATTTTTTAATTTAATTGAAAGGGTAAGTGTTACATAATAAGACATGGTCAAGTTAGGGGGTGTTATTGTATTGAGGAAAAACACTAAGCCCTCCAAACTAGACGGTTTTTTGCACTTTACCATACAAACTATTTTTTTTTTGCTTTACCATATAAACTATACAAGTTTTGCACTTTGCCTTATAGCGGTATCACCGATGAACATTCTCCGAATATTCCGACACGTGCCCTCCACGTGAGGGCAAAACCGCCTTTGCTTTGCAAATGCAAACATAAGTTGTTACACTTTACCATATGAATTTTGTTAAGAATTTCACGTTGACATCTGAACTATGCACAATTTTCACTTTGCCATATCAAATATAAAAAAAAACTAATAAAGTTATGTCTATATGCATTTATTTATCTTATTTAATACATAAAAATCACAAAAATAAGTTTAAAACATGTAGTGCGCCCAATCGAAATAGAAAATTCAACAAATATGGAAATTATTTTTATAATATATTTCTCCTATATATTACTTATCTTTGTATTATAATGTACTAGTTTGTTACTCGTGCGATGCACGGATTGTAATATAATGAAGTACTGTATAATTTTAATATTAAGAAATTGATATATTATAGGAAATGTAATGGGGTGACCCAGAGTGGGTATCTTAAAACCCAAGCCTGCCATGTCCTTTTGAATCGGGGAGGAAGATACCTGGAGTGTAACATAATGAAGTATAATATAATTTTCTTGACAACGAAGTATTATATAATTTTGATATTATGAAATTGATATATTGTAGGAACAATAATAGAACATAGCAGGTGGGAATCCCAAGACCCAAATCCTCATGTCCTTAAATGAAAAATGAGAAAATTTGTTGCGATTGACATGTATTGATCCGACCTAAATAATGTAAGATTTATTAAATAACGTTTATTAAAATTATTTAATATAATTTTTACAAAATATTATATTAAATATCCATCAATGCATTAAGATTTTAGAAATACTAATAACATAAATTGATTATATATTTGTAGTAAATTTATACATCTATTAAAATCACTTGTTAATTTGTCTAAAACTTTACAAATTATATTTTGACTTAATAACTTTGACAACTAAATTAATTTAGATCAATTGAGATATAGTTGAAGTTTATACCAATAATAAATTAATATATATTTATTTAACAAATAAAATCGAGTGTCATTTTGATTCTTAATAACAATATTATTTTACTCAAATCATGATTATTTGAGAAACTATCTTATAACATAAAGTAATGAACAATAATTGTTCTATTGATTGAGATTACAAATAAACATAACATAAACATTAGAACAAATAAATAACATTTCATTCATGTAATAAGTATTTACTCATTATAAATTCAAAACAAATATGTACAATATAATATTAAATTATATATATAATCTAAAAAATCTCTTTATAATTATAAATATAGGAATTCAATATTTTCGCATTTCAAACAATATTTATATGTTTGATTATTTCCAAATATAATGCACAAATATGTTCAACTATATATATATATATATATATATATATGATTTCAATATTTTAGGCGTCTAATAATATTTGTATGGTGGATTATTTTTTCAATTATAATACAACTTACAATTTCACACACACACACACACACACACACACACACACACACACATATATATATATATATATATATATATATAAACTTATATATTTATTCACATTTCTACAAAATAGTTTCCAATTTCTAATTGTGTTGTCCAAATTTGTATTCCATGTTCAGATTTTTGAGTATTTATTAATTTATATATATATATTATGTAGTGTTGAATTTCTTGAAAATTATAATCCGATATTTTGTATTTTTGAGATTTTTTTATAAGAAAAGATACAATCGAATATAATTGTCCAAAAAATATATTTTTATTAAGAAAATAAACAAAATAGATATTAGTTTTGATTGAAAAAAATTAAATTTATAGGTATCAAATTTCGATTCATAATATATTGAAAAACTTACCAATTATAAATACATAAACATTCATATCATACTTTCACGCTCAAAGCTTTACAATTTTTACATCAATCGATGATGCATAAATCAAAATCGAAATATAATGATATCCTTACTTCACACTTTTTAACTTATCCACCGAAATTTATCCAAATTATGAAAATCGCAATTATCGGAAAAAATCAAAATATAATGATATCCTTATTTCACACTTTTTAACTTATTTCACACTTTTTAAATTCGTAAGTATAATTTAGCTTTAGAAAATATAGTGTATTCCTCATAATTAAATTAATATTTCTTATCAAATAATAGTTTCGATAATATTTCAATATTTTTCGTTCGTTCAAACATGAAATACACACATTTTCAACCCCAAAATAAATTATTTATAGCTTTTATTTGGTTTGTTATAACTATTTTTCAAATTATTTCAAAAATAATTTCTTTTCAATTATAGAAAAACAAAATTGTGAGAATTTTTAAATTAATTGTATTATATTTAGATCATATTAGATTTTTATAGTTATATTTTATTTTCATGATTAGTACAACTCCAAATCTACTTCGTGCATATTAAACAAAAATAAAATGAATTATATACAATGACTTGTAATATGACTATAATTTGATTTGTTATTAATTATTTTTCATACATTGAAATCAACATTTAATATGAATTATAGAAAAAAGAAGTGCAATTTAATAACCAAAGTTATGTGTTGGAATAAAAATCTTAGCAAATCTTTACAAACCAAATTTATGGGTTGAAAAGAGGACAAATTTTGATTTCTTATTAATTTTACAAAGTATAGAAACAATATTTATGGTAAAAAAACTTGGTAGAATTATATTGAATTCTACAAATTTAAAAAATTAGCATTAAATATTGAATTTAGGTATTAAGATTTACCAAATTTAATCATTAATCTATATGGAAATTATGATATAAGCCTTAAATAGATTTTACTATTTCTATCGAAATGTTTTAGGTGGGAAAATATTTTTAGAAACAGGTTTGTTATTATATATATATAGATTATTTGCTTACTAAAATTAATAAAATAATAACAAATATTATAATTATGATTATATTGTACATATCTTTATTATATTTTTTGCAAAATTTTGATTTACCGAAATACCGACTTAAAATATGGTAAAAGTTTGAGCCGAACTTATTCTCGTATAATATTCAAGATAATCGATGCATACCAAATTTTATGTTCATTTGATTTTCGCTCGTTCATCAAATACCTATTGAATTTAACCGCTACTTGTAAGAGTATGAGAGCAATGTGGTGCGAAAACCGAGCAAAGTTGTCTCACGAGAAAAGATTAGCCGAGCGTATAATTATTTGAATTTATGAAAAAAAAATAACTCCAAACACTATAAAAATTGAACTATGATTAAAAGTATATGTTTAAAGCAAGATCACATTAGAAAATTGGGATGAAATCCATATAAAAATGCTTAAACTCTAAAATAATTCAAATATGTCTAAATCGATATCATTGAGATCTATACTCGCCAAACCGTAAACCTAAACTCTAACTATATCATTGATGTACTATATTTTATTGAGGTAAATATTAACTAAATTTATTCTTTTGTGGATAAAAATTTGAAGAAAAAAAACACAAATACATGTACATGCAAATATTGTTTTATATATATATATATATATTTAAAATTGATTTGGCAAAGTAAAATTGTGTAAAGTTCATATGATAAATTGAAATTGTTAACAAAGTTCATATGGTAAAGTATAGTAACTTCTGTTTGAATTTTTTGCAAAGACGATTTTGCCCTCATTTAATTTGGAGGGTTCACACTGGAATATTCTAAGAATATTCCAACGACGATCGTCGTTGTATGGCAAAGTGCAAAACTTTGGTAGTATGTGTGGTAAAGTATAAAGAAAATTAGTTTATGGGGTAAAGTGCGAAAAATCGCCTAGTTTGGGGGTTTAGGCCTTGTTTGTTTATGTTTCCAAGGCCCCGTTTCCAATTTCCAAATATTTATAGAAATGGAATCATGTTTGTTTCTAAAATTTTCAATTGAAATCATCATTTCCACTTTTCACATAAAACAACATCTCAAACCTACAATTTCAATTCTAACCCTATACACTACCCTACATCACTCGATCAATCAATATTCTCATTTTTAAATCCATTATTTATATATATCTAATTCTCCATTACCAACTTTATCTACTTAAAATACTACTATTTTCTAATTATATATATCTTATGGGACCATCACCTACAATCTTACAAATATAATATTATATGTTCAATTAAAATATTCAACCACTATCAACTTTTCAACTTATTATATACATAAAATACTACTTCAAAACTACTCAACCAAGCATAATCTCATTTCCAAATATATATAAAACTCGTTCACTCTCTCATCTAAACATAATTACAATTTTCACATAAAACCAATAAATTCTCAAAATTCATTTTCCAATAATAACGACATAACCATTGAAGACCTTAAGTGTTTTTTCCTCTATTGTATTTTACCCTATAAAATATTTTCCTAAGATGCTTGTCCATGATTTTAAAACAGTTTGAACCTTGAAACCAACAATTGATAATGTGACGGTATCAACAAAAAAGTGAAAGGTTTTATCATTTATGACAAGAAATTCTAATTTGGAGCACCGAAAAGCGAAGAATTGGTGACAACTTCATCGACGTGGCAAGATTCCATTGGTTTGTTGACCAGTGCAATAATCGAGGAGACAAGTCTGGTCCCATACTGCCAGAAAACACAGAGAAAATTTTGTCCTAAAACTTCTTTTGCACGAACATGATGTCGTGTGATTTATTCTAGCAGCCTTATTTTGCATTCTCTGTTTATTCAGTTTCATTAAAGGACAAAGAAAAATGACTAAAAATTATAGCAGTAATAATTTATTCAGTTGAGACACAAAATTTTACCATTTCTTCGCATTTTTTTATACCGAAATTCCATGTTCCCACGTTCACTGGCGTGATCACAGTGTAATTTTGCAGTTTTTTGAGTAAATTTCAAACCAAATTAGCATGCGCGTTCAGTTAAATTAAATTTCCAAATCACGGTTTTATGAATTAAAACAGAAAATGTGGTTTGAAACAAGAGCGGCGTGTAGCGGGCGATTTTACGGTTTTAATTAACAAAAATATTATATAATTACTAAATCAATATGATTTTGTTATGATCTTTTAAAGAAAAAGCTAAAGAAAAAAATTATAATTGAAAAGTGATTTTTTTAAACAATGTGTATTTTTGTGAATAAAATGACATTGCAATATCTTTTATTTTAATTACATTCAATATGCAATGCAATGTAATGTTGTTCTATTTTAATGCAAAACATAATGCATTGTAATAACATTAAAAGAATGAAAAATGCGTTATAGTTTAGCATATAAATGGTGAATCTAATTATATCATTCATAAAATTAGGTCTTAATGTATTTATTGTCCAACTATGTAACTAAAGACTAAAGAACAAAATTTTATTTTACCCTAAATTATAGAAGTGCGGTGCGGTTTTGGCGATTTTTCAAAATCTAAAACCATAACCGCACCAACAAAGATGTGCGATTTCTATCTAATATTTTAAATCACGGTTTTGGTCATAAATTATTATGAACGCAGTGCGGCTTGGTGCGATTCGAGCGGTTTTAAAAATTATGATCACCCCCTACATATGAGTACTAGTCCTGGGAAACAACATCGACCCTTCATAAACCGCCCACATGTAATCCACGAGAAATGCACAATGGCTCCTATGTCCCAAATATCCACGCACAAGTAGTCGTCCCCAAGTGCCCGCATGTGTTCCACCATCGTGCCTGAGGGCTCGCACCTTGACCTCTCTAAAGAGAGGTCAAGAATTACCTCACCTGACCACTAGACCAAGGATCATTGGATCACATTTATCTTTTGTTAGGGCAACTCCAATGGTAGGTTTTGGAGGGGTTTTTCACGAAAACCGTATCAACCAAAACATCACCATTGTGGAAGATAATTTGAGGTTTGTGGGGATGATCCGGATTGTAGGGATCAACCGATTGATGGAGAATAAAATTGGGTAAAAGGTGTTGGTGTGGGGCCCATGTATGAAGAAAGAGGTTGAAATTAATATTTGTGCACTTTTTAATTATTTTATAAATTAGATGGTGTGACCATTAAAAAGTGGTAAAAAGTTTAACCATTGTGGAGAAAGATTTATAAAATGGTTGGGTTTTTTGCTTTTCACGTGACAAGAATACGACATTACGTAAAACTCGTGGAAATATCTTTGAGGATTTTTCCATCAAGATGCCTTAGGAGGGCAATAAATAAACAAGATGTTGTTATCTATTCGAGTTTTACACCATATAAACTAACACTCGTTAAAATAAATAAACCAAAGTCAAGGTTAACGATATTTGACTCGTTAGTAAGCTTGTGATTTAGTTATTAATTTAAGTTAATAGTTTGATTTTAATTTTAATTATTATATATTACTTATGATAAATATGGGAACAGTTAAATAATTATTTGTTTGAATAAAAACATGTGATTTTATTTTCATAAAAAGTTTGAAGTATAATTTATTTTATAGTTGATACTTACCTAGCTCATTTAGTCTAGATTAAATTCGTGAACCGATATATTTGATATTAAGATCGAGACCGATTTAATTATAAACGAGTGAAACTCAAACTCTAGAAAACTTAGTTCGATTCTCGATTATCATACTTATGTGTAATTCTTAAGGAATCGTGTCTTGAATATGAGTCCATTATAACTATATAAGTAATTATTTTATGAGGTGTTGCGTTTTGTGCATCTCAGTGAAATCAATCCGTTGAAATAAATTTTATTGAGAAAATAATTGAAAATATTTTTATTTCTTATTAAAATAAATTAATTTTCTATTATCTCAATAACCGTATCCCATGTCCCTACCAAGTGGGGCCCATGAATTGCATTGCAGCATAAATTTCTTCAAAAAAAACTTTTTCAGTTAAATAAAAAAAAATTCTTGCACATTAGTATGAACACAAAAACACACACAGACACCCACAGAAACACACACATATTCTTCCACACTTGGGAAAGCAGAGGAAGCTAATTCCTGCAGACGCTGAAACGCAATTTACACTAATATCACACAATTTCTGTTCTCTCTCACACACAACTTTATTTACCAGAGAGAAAAAAATATATAGTAAGAAAATGATGTGGGAAGCTGGAGGATCAACGGCATCATCATCGGCGGCCGGAGGAGCTGGAGGAAGTGGCGGCGGAGATGGTGGCGGAGCAGGGCGTAGGAAGCCGTCGTGGAGGGAGAGAGAGAATAACAGGAGGAGAGAGAGACGGAGGAGAGCTGTAGCAGCCAAGATTTATGCTGGTTTAAGGGCACAGGGTAATTATAATCTGCCAAAACACTGTGATAATAATGAGGTTTTGAAAGCTCTCTGTGCTGAGGCTGGTTGGACCGTTGAGCCTGATGGTACTAGTTATCGCAAGGTTAATATCTTTTCTTTTTATTTTCTTTCGTATTTCCTTATTTTTGGGTTGTTTTTGTGTTGTTTTAGTTGGATCTTCCCTGTAATTGGTTTTGCCTGGATTTGTTTAGATCTAGAGTTGCGATATGGGTTTGCCGTATTTGGATCAAGATTGCTGTTTTCTGTTTTCTAATTTGTGGGTTTTTTAAGAAAAAGATTTCTAGGTTTGGATTTGTAAAGACGATTTTCTTTCTCCTTTTTTAGTTATTTTTGTAACTATTTTTCCACCCTCTTTTATCCACCCCTTTTTGGAAGAGGTGGGACATTTATGGATCTGCTTCTCTAATTATGTGTGCTACAGTAAGATTTATGAAAGTTCAAATATGATCTTTTTCTGCTAGCAAAGAAAAATTCAGCTACAAGTTACTTGTTTATTGAGATTTTGATTACCAACCATAGTTATTCACATAATGCTTATTGAAATTCTGTATTCTTCTATAATCAGCATTAACTGCTTAAATTCTTCCAATTCTTGAATTTGTCACATAATCCAGAGTTCATATGAATACTTATTGATTGCTGATCTGATAAAAGATTTCTGATTCGATTTCTGATACAGGGGTGCAAGCCAACCCCAATGGAAATTGGAGGCACTTCGACTAACATTACCCCAAGTTCTTCAAGAAATCCAAGCCCACCATCTTCCTATTTTGCCAGTCCAATTCCTTCATACCAACCAAGCCCATCATCCTCTTCCTTTCCGAGCCCGTCCCGTCAAAACGGCAACCCACCACCACACCCGTTCGCATTCCTCCTCAACTCGCTCCCATCGTCTCTCCCTCCTCTCCGAATATCCAATAGCGCCCCCGTCACTCCGCCCCTCTCGTCCCCAACGAGAAACCCTAAGCAAACTTTTAACTTAGAGACTCTTGCTAAAGAATCAATGTCGGCTCTAAATATCCCCTTTTTCGCCGCGTCGGCACCCGCTAGCCCGACTCGCGTTCACCTTAATTTCACACCCGCAACTATACCGGAATGCGACGAGTCGGACTCGTCAACGGTTGATTCGGGCCGTTGGATGAACTTCCAAGCGTATGCGAATGGGGGTAATGTGGTCCCTACATCTCCGACATTTAATCTTGTGAAACCTGCGGCTCAGATCGTTCCGTCCAAGGATGCTACGTCGGATAAGGGCAAAGGTATAGAATTTGACTTTGAGAATATGGCGGTTAAGCCATGGGAAGGGGAGAGGATTCATGAGGTGGGAATGGATGATCTTGAGCTCACACTGGTAATGGGAATACTCGCATTTGAGTTATCCGTCAAAACGTTTTACGAATTGAGGTTCGTTTTTCGCTTCTTGAATTATGTTGGAAGACTATATGATATGGAGAGAATGTTGGTCGATCGTGAAATGGAGCTTGAACAAATTTCTGTTTTTAGGTTGGATTATTTATTCAGTTGTTTCTTTGTGTTCATCCTCTTATTCATATTTTTTTCCACTTTTAGTTAAGTGTTGCCCCATTTAAAGATGTTTGGGGTCTATTTATTTACAAGTATTACATGTAGATATTTTTGCTTTATTTTTCAGACTATGTTCTTAGTTACTGTAGACTAAAGGAATTCATTCATATGTGAGCTATTTTATGTTTCTTCTTGATTGAAGACTAGTTATTTTTTTAAATTGTTTGCTTTACTATTTGTGATTTGTCTTACATTTGAACTTGAAAGCAATGATTCTGTACCATCTTATGGGCAGTACCTCTGTAACTGCATATTGTTATTTTGATAAATGCTTTTGACATAATTTTGGAGAAATTTTATCACAGGGGACTCGATTTTCTTCTTGTCCTTAACTTGTTTCCAATGGAAAAAAAAAGATGCAGAGACACAAGATTTACAGAGATGGTATTTCTGGCCTGGAATAGGGTACTTATGTTTATCTTTTGATAATTACAATAACCACTCCTGAGGTTTAACCTATTTACAAAAAAACTCCAGTTATCTTTGAAAATTACAAATACCTCCTAAAGTGTTGCAAACACCCCTTCAAATTTGTATTTACCTTACAATTATCCCTCTTGAGGGCGTAATTTGTAAAATAGAAACAAATGTCCAGAGGGTATTTTGTAGTTTTAAAAGATAATTGGGTTTTTTGATTATTAAGATAAACCTCACATGTAGTTTTTGTAATTAACTCTAATCTTGTTTATGCTACCATTCTTCGACCATTTTTCCTCAAGTATAATTCAGATTGAATTATTTGTGGTGAATGGCCCCAAGCAAGCTGGCCCTTGTAATAATACACAATGTATATGTTTTGTTTTTTCTTCTTTTTATACACAATGTATGTGTTGTTAATTGTGAAATGAGATAATAATGTCAAGAATGAAGGGTCTTTAAATGACATCAGAGATTGGCTATGTAGAAAACAGGTCATTGGTTTGTTGTGTGGATGTAGATTACAGATTATTTCCCCTTTTCTCTACCTACAAGTTTTAATTTGTTGTTATTGCAGTATTGCACCGTAATAGGTGGGCTTTGTCACATGTAGTGCTTGATGAATGATTAATCCTTGGTCTACTTGTCAAGGAAAGACATGGATGCATTATTATCCCTTTTCTCATGTAAGTCTTTTGGGTCAACCAAAAAGAAAGCACCACTTAACCACTTACGTATTAGTGTACATACACTTGGTGGATGAATAGATAACAAGTGTCCCACTACTTATAAGATTAAACACTTCTCATTCATCCAGGCGAGCCGACGTATAGCATTGGGGCTAAATCAATAAAAAATAAATATTTAGTACTAAAAATTAATATTTTAAAATAAAATATACATTTTTTTAATAAATACAAAATATTATTAAAAAAATATAATGCATCGCTTACAAGCCAAGCGACTAGCTTTTTTTAAGAAAAAGGGGTCTCGTTAAAACCTACCAAAGTAAAACCCATTGGGAAAACCTTTGATAGGAAAAAGAGTACCCCATAAAAAAACAACAAAATAACTTAAAATCTCAATCGAAATGATGGACATTTATTTCTAGAGGATTTTTGAAGGACATTGGCATGTGTTTGTTTTGCACGTGCTTGAGATCCTCCGATGGTCGATGTATCCTGTGGAATATCGGCCCGAGGATCCTCCACCACAATTCTTTAGAGCGTTCATAGCTTCCGACGAATCACTTGAGTGAAGGACAATCGGAGTAGATAAAGAGTCGCTAACTTGGTCTTTAAAGCTTCCAATTTGTCCGCATCATCTTGATCGTCTTCATCCGCCATATCGACCCAACGTTTAAGGCGGCAAGAACGACCATAACCTTGAACCCCCGGAAGGATCATTGGAGCTATGGACATAATCATTAAAAAGGAAGGCTATTTGAAACTATTTTCATTCCACGTTGCAAATTAGCTCGTCCATGTTCACCCAAATTTGTTGCTGCGATTGATAAGGAACCATACTCGTCTGCCTCGCTAGTATTATATTCTCGAGGCCATAATTCGATTCTCATTATCGATTTGTGCTCCAAATTCGTATTATCACATGCCACATCATCCGAATTAGCACCCGAACATCAAAAGAATTCTTAGTGTGAATACGTGAAGGAGAAGGTTCACCCTCCTTAACACGACCTTTATGACCCGTATTTCCCATGGAGTCAACAACGGCCTTGCCGCCTTGTCTCCGCCGACCGGACGGTAATCTTTACGGACCACGAACGACCGGGTGCATAGAATTCAGACGTCTGCGCTGAAGTCCTGGGACATCCCCGTCGAGAGGCGCGTCTTTTCGATGTTTGACTGCGGGAGTAATCACGACAAGAAACCGCCAAATGTCCCGTCACACCGCACTTTGAACAAAATTCCGGTAATTTCTCATAAGTAATCGACACAAAGGAACACCGCTTCTACCATGATGTGCTCCTCCAACGGTTTCAACAGATCAATATCCACTAACACCCTGGATGAAATGTCCTGCAGAACCATCGAACGTTGGTCAATTTGTATCGGATTCCCGATCGACCGTGATCCCCAAGATGTTATTAGATCCCAAGACTCCAAACCGAGCTCAAGATTCGAACCCAACAACTTGCCACCGACGTATGTACCTTGTATGGATTGAAATCCGGGACCCATGGAGAGAGCCGAATAGTCCCCGGATTAAGCGCCCAATTAATACGTAATTGAGCTCGTGCCCGATCCTGCGCATTAAAAATCTTGACACAAAAATCCCTTACACACAAGGGGATTAGTTTCAATCATTCTTAATTCCCCATATTTCCGATAAAGCGTTTATGCGAAGCATGGTCGCCCGGTTTATTACCCTTGCCTAAAATCACCCTACCAATCAAAGAATAGGAAAATTCGGCGAGGCGTTGTTGATAAACGTTCTCATCAATAGTAACGGAATAATAATCTCCCTTTCTAATAGGTTTAGGGATAGAATGGGATTTACCAGCAACAACATGCGAAAATGTTGTAAAATTACCTTGGGCCTGCATAGTTGAATCCATATCATGGTGAATACCCGAAACAATTTTAGCAAAAGAATGGCCAAAATTGGATTGAGCATTAGTATTATGAGCCGAATGTCGAGGATTCGATTCATAATCGGATGACATTGAGGGAGAGGTCCCAACGACTAGGGCATACACGGGGGCATCATTACACCGATGAATCCAGGATATAGCAGATACTTTGTAGAGGGGACCACCGTTTTGCCTCGAGTGATCGAGTGTTGGCCTTTGAAGGAGAGGAGGGACTACACATTGTAACCACATTGGAGAAACCATAGTTGAAACCACCTTAGGAGGGGATCACGCTGAGGGGACCACCTTTGATGAGTTCATGCGGCAAAGACAAGTAAGAGATTCAAGGATCATAGAATAAAAAATAAAATATACATAAAAATTATTAATTTTCAAAGATTTTTTTTTTTTTTTTTTTTGGGGGAAGGGGGCTAAAGCCCCCATGTCTTAGGGAGCATATGCCCCTGCATTCATCCATATAAATAATGTGACACATGTCATTCATCCATCCACCAAGTGTAGTACATCAAGTGTAGCAAGGATCATACCTTGTATTTAGCATGGAAATGCAACAATTTGAGTGTTACTCGGGGATTGTTTGAAAATTCGGAAAAAAAAGAGAAAGAAATAAAAAAGTGATTCTCAGCTTATAGATGGAATAATCAATTAATTTTTCCACCTACAAATTGGGAATCACATTTTTTTAGACTTTGCGAACACTCACTTAAACATTATGCCACGATGATACTAAAGAGTTAGCTAAATCGCAATGTTGGTCTCGTAATTATGGGGATGGCTTTTGTTTGTCCTGGAAAAATTATGTTTTACCAAAAAAAATTGCAATTAAACAAAACTTGCAAAATTTATTTTTTCACCGGAAAACTAAAATTTTGCTGGAAAGTGTCACGTGACCAACCCTCAAATTTTTGGTTGATTTTGCAATTACCGACGAGGAAATGACCCAATTCCCGGATTTTGTCAGATTGTAGTGTTTTCTTAGCAAAATATGAAGTTTCCTGGACCAATTTAGCAATTTTCTATAGTCATGGAAGCAAAATTACAATTGCGCTTCTTAGTGTTTGAACCAGATGTGCAAGTGTTCCTCAAAGGCAATACATACATTGTATGTGAAGCATGTAGAGAGATGAGCATTTTAATATTCCCAGCCACTTGCATAAACGACTACACATTCCTTTTTTTTTTTTTTTTTGATAACTCACTTCCAGACTTACGCTTGACTATGCCTCGAGACAACAACTCCGCTCCTCATTGCTTTGCCGCCAAGGTAAACCGCGGATGTGCACGAACGACCAAAGTTTTGACGGGTCTCACGACGTACAACCGATCCTCCTGTAAAGAGAACAATTATGTTCGACCCCAATCTACTAATAACAATCTCTCCCGAATCGATCCCACACGGATGCTATTCAAGATGAGTTCCCACCAAATCTTCACCGGCACCGCATATGCCCTGGGAGCAATTTGATGGAGAAGGGATATGAACCCCTCGACCTCCACCTCACAAACAATTTGATGGAGCAGGGATTTGAACCCCGATCTCCATCCCACAATTGTTTGTGGTGGCGGTGGGCTAAGCCACCTGGTTACGACTACACATTCCTTGTCCCTACGTCATGGGAATTAAAATCATTCTTCATCACATGCATCATTCTTGGTGATGAACACGAAAGACTCGAACCAATTTTAGTGCATTAATGTTGGGGTAAAATTGGTTTTGCCTATTTTATTTATTTAGTTTTTTTAATTAATTATTAGCCCATAAAATTTATCAATTGGACCAAGTCTCCAAAAAAGGTCCACGAGGCCCATCTCATCGCATCAAGCCCACGAGGCTCAACTCATAATATCATACCCTAGAGGCCCAATTCGTTATTCGGCCCATGCGGCCCATAGTCCCATGTATAAATAGCACATTCTTCATTATTTTTCATTAACCACAATTTACTGCCGATTACTTCTGGTGCTTTGGATTTTTCTCCTACACTCTCATGACTTAAGCATCAGAGGGGTTTCCAGGGGACAACCCTGTGACTCTTCTAACTTTGGTTGCATGTTACAGGTCAGTTCCATATACGTGGATTGGATTTTAGGCCGAGTCAAATACCTTAAAGATCAATTACCTTAACTAGGAGTGAGCTAAACAATTTTTAGTAGCATTATTTTTGCCCTGTTTGTGGGAATCGCCAAGACTCTCGATGCAAATTAGGTCCCAAGTGATGGGAGCCAACTCTCTGGACCACCATGTCCAAAGCTCCGAAAGATCGTCACTTCCCGAGCTACGAAGGACCACCATGTTCAAAGCTACGGAAGATAGACCTCCTCGAAGACTTGAGCAAGACCCCCTTCGAGCACACGACAAGAAATGCTTTCCATGGCCCACTGGAAGAAGATCCCAAGAATGCATCAGAGCAACACACCGTGACCCAGGCTGCATGAGTACAACCCACAAGCTCCGCTAACGACGAATAACCCTAGCATAGTTGGAGAAGAAGATGGAAATGAAAGTCCCAGACCGAGTGATAACCTACGAGAACAAGAAGTTCTTTGGAGGAAAAAAAAACGTGCAAGAGCACAAACTGTAGAATACTCCCAAGCACACTCATGTCCCCATGGAAGAGTCAAGCCATTCGTGCGAGCTAAGCGAACTCCGAGGATACTATCTTTGCAGAGATGAGCACTTTGGACTTGTTATCCTAATTGACCACTCCCCATGGGAATAGGAACATCCAACCTTCCTGAGTATGAAAGAACAAAAGACCCTCAATAACACTTGAACAAATTCTATGCCGAAGACTTGGCCCCCCGCATGACATGATTCCATGTTGTTCGAGACATGTGCAAAGTAACCAAGAATAGTTAACTCTATTGTGCAAACCCGTCAGGAGACGAGGATGTCGACGCCAAGACTATTTTACATATTTTTGTGTGTGTTTTGTGTGATGATTTATACATATTTTTGGCTTGTTTTATTTGTATATTGCATGTTTTAGTGTTACGCTATGTTATTTTGTTAATTTTCTAGGATTTGGTGGAAAAACAAGGTTTGGAGCAAAAAGTATCAAAAGTCATTTCGCGAATCATGATACTTCGTATTTGGAACATAATCTTTTCACCCGAAGTTCGATTGGACTGATTCTTATGCCATTAGAAATCTAAGAGAGAGTTATACAATGTCTATTTCTAGTACTAAATGCAAATGAAGACGTTTGAATGAGTTAGAATCGTGTGAAAGTGAAAATCAAGTGATGAGAGTTTGGAAATGCCATGTCTTAATATTTTGGTCATAACTCTCTCTAGAAAATTGATATTTAAGTCATTCAAGTGGCTATGGAAAGCTAAGAGATAGAACTACAATTAATAATAAGACACCGAGAGCAAATTCTAACGTTTCAAGGGTGTGTGGGCGCGCACAAAGTGCTTGCCGACGACGCTTGCGCGGGCGTTACTGTGAGCGCCATGGTCGGGTCGCACGGCACGCACGGTGACTTCCGAACACGAAATTCACGAATTTTTTTTTTTCGTTTTTTGGCTCTTCCTACTTGTATATGATTCTAGGTTTATAAATAAGACTTGTGGAGCCCATATTTTCGAACATTTCTTTACTTATCACTTTTAAACTTTAGTTTTTGTTATTTTTTCTTCCATTCATCATTAGGATTGCTTGGGTTCTTCCCATTAAAGTTATTTTTGCGGCTTAATCAAAGCATAATATTTCTTCATCTCTTTTGTCTGATTTCAATTTTTGGGTGATTATTATTGTTGCATGAGAATGTTTATGATTATTTTCTTCCCCTCAATTGAGATTATGACCCAATCCCAAGTATGAACTAATTTCTTTGTTCTAGGATTAAGATGATTTGATTCAAACAAACAAGCATGACTATTGACTAATTGATTTACTTTCCGAATGAATTGCATTATTTGATAGTTGATTGTCGATCAACTTTTGATTATTTTGAGGGAATAATTGAGATCGAAAGAAGATATTATTCCTGGACTAAATTTGTTCGTGTGGTAGATATGAATCAAATATGTATTATCTAACTTTGTCTTAATAAAAATAGCAAATTATGTTGGGATAGCCCTAATGTGAATACGTGAGTTATCGATCTAGGCCTTACTTTTACATGTTTGTTATATTTGTTAACCGCATGATCAATTAGTTGATATTTTGCTTGCAAGTTTGATGGGATGAATCCGAAATTCTGACTTTCATCCATATCGTTTTCTCAAAGTTTACTCGTGTTTAGTTTGATTAATGTCTTCTTAATTAATTTCTTTTAGTTTATTAAATTCACAAATCTTGTTAGGATGTTTAGGATTTGCTTTACTAATTGTGTTGCGTAATAATTATTTGCCGGCTAAGTTTTCTTTGAGAGACAACTTGTGGTCAACTTGCTACCCTATGATTGATCTCGTTCTCTTGTAAGGATTGCTAGATTTATTTTAGGTGTTTAGCAGGCGAACAATGACCAAAGGCACCTACGAACGTGATTGTGTACACTTAATTGGGAAATGCCCACGCGCTCGACTGAAAACTCCCCGCACTCTTAACCAGGTTCAGTGGGGATTTCCCCGATCGATTGCACTCGACTCCCAAGCAACTCCGCCCTTGCTTACTCACTTTTTCCACACGCTTGACTAGGCATCCCCGGTGCCTTCAACTCATGCACGGGGAAGGGATGAGACTCTCCTATTGTTGGAAGTTGTTAAATCCACCACTGGACCTCCCGAAGGTAGAGACGCATGGAGTACATTGAGGTCCAAAATGGCAATCCAGAAATGACAACTTGTCCAAGTGAACTCTGTTAATGTGTGTTTTTCTTATTCCGAGATTCAATGTTTACACATGACTAGTCATTAGGAAACATCCTGACCCATCGTAAACTCGTCCCATGTAAATTGCGAGAAATGCACTCTGGCTCCCAAGACCCAAGTTCCTAATATCCTCAACTACCGCGCACAACCCCCCATTTAGAAATTGCTCCATGTAAACCGCGAGAACCCGACCCCTCAAAAATTGCCCCCATGTAAGCTGCAAAAAATGCATTTTGGTTCCCCCTAATATCATCAACTACCATGCATAAGAGTCGTCCCCAGTGGTTGCTCCATGCTGAACCCACTATCCACCGTAGCCCGCAGTTCCCATCGAGTTTTAGACTCACCGCCAATTGAAGCCCTCAATATAAATTGTTCCACTATCATACCTTGTGGGGCTCGAACCCTCGACCTTCAAAGAGAGCAAGAATTACCTCAAATGTGGCAAACTGGGCCACAAGATCATTGGTGAACTCGAGTTAATGTCGTTTTTGAATGGATTGGTTTATATTTTAGAAAACAAATTTTTAGAAAAACTTCATATATTTATATATAATTCAAATATCGTGAAATCACTACAAAAAATAAAAATGAATGTTAAATGATTATAAAATCATTATAACTTGAAATTATCAAAACAAACTCAATTTACAAATTTTAAGTTCTTTAGTAATCTAAAAAACTTCCAATAAAAAAAGGATGAACCACATCCCTAAGGTCCCTACTGTCCCGCTTCTAGATATTTGTGGAGGAGGTGAATCGAGTGATATGCCTCAACGAGTCAGAGTCTTGGTACATTTTTTTTACACGAGTCACAACACAAGAAATTCGATCCACCCCCTGCACGGGGATTCCAAATTCTATCTTTGCGGGTCTTGTAAACAGACATCACATCACCCAAATCCTTTACCAATTGAACTATGTCCCTGAACTCTAACCAACTTTGAATGAAGCATATATTTGAGGATAGATTGAATATGACATACCACTATTTTCTTAGCAATTTGTTTGGGGACCACTAAAATTGAGCAAGGTATATATTCCTTCCGTATTATTCAATATTGTTATTTTTAACAAATAATCGTTTTCTATATCTTTCAAGAAAACAAGTCCAAATTTCACGATGAATTGAATGGTTTCCTAAGTTTGTCGCAGTATAACTAATATGAGTTTGTATTTCGTGACGAGTAGGAAACACACTTTTTTTTTTTTTTAATAATTAAAATTCAAAATTGAGTTAGAAATTGTACGAAGGGGTTTAGGTGATTTCATAATTCTCATAAAATATATATTTAATAGGATATGTAAGAGCTTAAAAAATATTGCAAAATGTTAGAAGTATTTTTGACAGAAGAATTTGTATGTTTCTAAAATAAGATGTTAGGATTATATAAATTCATTTGGATGATGGACAATTTATAAGATAAACACGTGATGTTGATTTTTAGATCTAATTAATATACACGTGTTCAACATCCAGGTAGTAAAATAGAAAGTGGAACAAGAAATCGATTCCGAATAAATAAGAAGTTTGTAACTGATTTTCAATAATTTAACAAATTCGACTTAGTATTAACTATACTAATTATAAAATTATATCTATTAATCTCTTACTAGTTATATTATCTTATTCTAATCGAAATTTATTAAAAATAATAATTTTTCATGATATTTTATGAGCTCCAAAAATACTTGTAAAGAGTCTGTAATTTTTCATAATTTTATATTTAAAAGAGTTTAATAAAACATGCATGCTCCAACTTAGTCCATTTTCCCTATTTCACTACATATTCCATATATTGGATGAATGTCACGTATACAATTGTGACATCATCACGTATATGTGTCATTCATTCAATGTAAAAATAAAAAGTGAAATAGGAAAAGTGGAATAAAAGATCTTCTAACGAATTCGCCTATAAATACTGAAGTATGTTTCCCATTTCCATTCACGGTCCAAAATCCCCCAAATTCGTTTCAGAAATTAAACCACCGCTTACGGCGGCGCTCGGCGGAAAAAAAATGAAGTCCCACATCGCCGTCCTCCCAAGCTCCGGCATGGGACACATCTTCCCGCTCTTCCAGCTCGCCAAAAAGCTCGTACTCCACCACGACGTCCACGTCAGCTTCCTAGTCATCACCACCGAGGCCTCCGCCGCACAGAACCAATTCCTCCAGTCCTCCGCCGCCGTCTTACCTGACCTCACCATCATCAACCTCCCACCCGCAGACGTGTCTAATTTTATCACCGGCGACATGAGGCTCGCCACTCAGCTATCAATTATCACGCGTGAATCACTCAAACCGTTGAACCACATTTTAATGGAGCTCAACCCGATGTCCCTTGTCATCGACATTTTCACAACCGACGCCATTGATGTCTGTAAAGAGCTGTCCATTCCCGTTTACTCATTCTTCACCGCCTCCACTGTTCTGCTCCCCTTTTCGCTTTATCTCCCGATGCTGGACCGCAAAGTGGAAGGCGAATTTGTCGATCTTCCGGCGCTGGTGGAGATTCCCGGCTGCCGGTCAATGCGCACAGAAGATCTTCTTGATCAGGTTTTTTGAAATATATTTTTAGACTAAAAAGTGACGTTCATACCTTTGTGTATTTTTGGTAAACTATTTGAACATTTTTCAAACAGTTGATGCGTTATATATAAGTCCCATAAATGATAAAAAAGCAAACAGGACATTTGAACTAAAACTAGCTAAAAAGTATGGCCTTGTATGATTATGTTTTATGGGTATTTCTGTTTAGTATTGGAAAATGAATTTTCAGAATTTATTGGTTTTAAGTGTGGCGGAATTATGTTTGGATGAGTGAATGATAATGAGTTTTATGTAGGTTTGAAAATGAGATTATGTTTGGTTAAGTAGTTTTGAAATAATATTTTATGTATATAATAATTTGAAAAGTTGATAATAGTTGGATATTTTAATTAAATATATAATATTATATTTGTAAGATTGTAGGCTAGTGGGTCCTATTAGATATATATAGTAGTATTTTAAGTAGATAAAGTTGGTAATGGAGGGTCCCACATATATAATTGGATTAAAAATAAGAATAGTGATTGATAAGTGATGTAGGGTAGTGTAAATGGTTGAAAATTGAAATTGTAGGTTTGAGATGATGTTTTATGTGAAAAGTGGAAAGTTGAAATGATGATTTCCATTAGAAATTTTAAAACAAACATGATTCCATTTCTACATGAATAGTTGGAAATTGGAAATGAGGCGTGGAAACATAAACAAACAAGGCCTATGTTTTTGGAAAACAAAGCTAAAAATATTTGTACAACGGAGAAAAGGCAAAAATCCGACTCTCGGATCTCTACCAAGAACAACATGCTTTAGATCAACAAACACCGCAAAAATACCTCCAATTACGACATTTATTTGAAAGAGATGATTTTATTACTAAATTTTACAATACCAACAAAATATCTATAAAATAATAAATATTATTTTCTTCAAACTATACCAACAAAATTTTCATTTATATTCGAACAAAAATATTATATGTATTTATCAACCATTTTAAATTTTGTCGGTAATATTTATCTAAACAATTTTACCTACATTTTTAGTTTGTCGAATTTATGTTGCATCTTTTGTACGTTGCTTCAACATTTTTAATACCTACCTATAATTACCACGAGCTTATAGCTCAAGTGATATCACTAACCTTTATAAGGGTGTTGACCAGGTTCGAATTAGTATTTTCATTTATTTGAAATTTATCTCCTCCCATCCAACCACTACTCACAACTTATTAAAAAATACCTACCTATAATTTTTTTGTAAATAAATTATTTAGTTTTTCTTGTAGTGAAAGTCACCAAATGTTTAAGTTGTAATATATCTGCCAAGATAAACTAAGAAATAGGAAGAAACAATGTAAAATTAATACGTGAGCTTTACTTGAATCTATTGTCTGAAAATACTTTTCTGGAAATGGTACAAAATAACCATATACAAAATATAAAGATAAAAAATAGTCATCTTTTGTAGACACATCTTTTTTAACCATTTTGGGGTGTAAAATAACATTCATACCCTTCTAGCATGTTTGTTTAATATTTTGATTATTTCTCTCTCTTTCACTTATCTATATATATCATCTTACTCTTTTTTTCAAACTTTTTTAAAAATCGAACCTGTTTTTCGTTTTTAAATATGCAATATAGGTGATGAATTATAGATATCGAAAAGAGGATTAATTTGATATATTATACATGCAAAACGGATTTAAAACTAAAAAAGTTATGTGAATTCAAATTTTTTTGAGAAAAATAAAATAACTGGGTTATAATAAGTGAGAGAACTAGATGTCGAGTTACGATGAATCGATGTCGAGTCAAGATAACTCGATGTCGAGTCACATGGATGTGTGTTTTTGTGTAGTTAAATTGACTCGGGGCAAATTGTATTTTTTCATACCCCAAAATAAATAAAAAGATGTGTTTGAAAAAGATTACTAAAAAACATATTGATTTGATGGAAATGGCTAAAAAAACCGATCAATACTTTTTGTTACGAGATATTCCAAACGATCGGTTTGGCGTTATGCGTTTTTATAAAGGCTTTTGTATTGTGAATCATGCCGTTGTTGTAGATCGATGCTATACTTTAAGCACTCGCACTTAATATTATAACATCTAACATTCACATGTCATGTTTAGCGGATGAGATCTTCTATTCCAAGATGGTGTTTCATCTATTATTCCACCGCACGGATAATTGACACGTGTATAGTACTTACCATATTAATTTTGGAGCACAAATCACGCCTAAATTATTGAGTTTTAATATGATAATTTCTATACACGTGGCAATCATCCGTCCGTATGGTGGAATAAGAGATGAAACACCATCTTAAAATAGAAAATCCTATTCGCATGTTTAGTATGTGGACGTATTACGAATATCTCACTTTATAAAATACATAAATATTGGATAATACACCAAGTGTAGTTCTCAAGGTATAGCATATACCAAATCTCCATCATGAAACGTTGAATTTTTTCAACAGGTTAAAGACAGAAAGAATGACGACTACAAATGGTTCTTGCTCCACGTCAGCCGGTTGCCAAATACATCTGGAATCTTTTTAAATGCTTGGGAGGATCTTGATCCCGTGAGGCTCAAAGCACTGAACGAAAACCCTTTCTTCAAAAACATACCAACTCCATCTATTTATCCAGTCGGACCTCTGGTAAAAGAAACCGAAACCTTAACAGAAAAAGATGCCCAAATTATTTCATGGTTAAACACTCAGCCGCGTGAATCAGTTCTGTACGTGAGCCTTGGCAGTGGTGGAACTTTGTCAAGTAAGCAAATAATCGAATTGGCTCATGGCCTTGAAATGAGCCAGCAGAGGTTCATTCTGGTGGCGCGAAAACCGACCGATCACGAATACCTACGCTGCGTTTTTAGCGTTGGAAAGGATCGTGAAAATGACCCGTCGGCTTATTTTCCAGATGGATTTCTTGACAGGACCCGAGGGGTTGGCCTGGTGGTGCCGACGTGGCCCCGCAGATGGCGGTGCTCAGCCACGCGTCGACGGGAGCGTTTTTATCGCACTTTGTGGGTGGAATTCGACGCCGAGAGCTTGGTTCACGGCGTGCCGATGATTGCTTTGCCGTTGTATGCGGAGCAGAGGATGAATGCGACTATGCTCGTGGAGGAGGTTGGGGTGGCGGTGAAAGTGGCCGCGGAGATAGGGGAGGAGGTGGTGGGGAGAGAGGAGATTGAGAGGGCGGTTAGGGTGGTGATGGAGGGCGAGCAAGGGAAGGTTATTAGGCGGAGAGCTGGAGAACTGAAAGAAAGTGCGGAGAGAGCGTTGGAGGATGGTGGATCGTCGTATCGTTCGCTTTGTTCTTTTTTGGATGATTTAAGGATACAAGGCATGTGAATTTAGGGTCCAGATTTCTTATTCCATTTTTTTTATTATTGTATTGGACGAATGACACATGTATAATTATGTCATCATCTTGTGTATGTGATGTTCATTCAATAGAGTGAAATAAGAAATGGAATAGGAATGTGGAATGAAAGTTTGTATTTGGATTCCGGTTTGGTTACTTATAATTTTGTACACATAATAAGGAACTATTTTTCGAAAATTTTGGGTGCGGAAAAAATGATGTTATGTTGTTCATTTTTCAAAAGACAACTTTCTTTATTTACATTTAGAGATAAAGTAAACAAATTTCCTGATAAAATATCAAATCAATATGTCAATTTCAGTTGGACAAGTATACTAATCTTAATGTTGTTAATCACACTTTTATATATTCCTTTGAAGAATCTTCTCAACATACTTTACTAATGTTAGAAAAACTTTTTGAAAGTCTCGTTAGAATGGAATTATTTGGGAAAGACTTATGCCAAAGCTACATTCAATATTAACTACCAAACTCAACCATTTTGGCAAATGAAATTTTGTATGTAAGGTGATTTGAAGTGTGCTTCCAGACAATTATTGTCTTTACTATTTCCTCTAGAGGTATTATAGAGGGGTAGAGATGTTAAACGGGTTGATCCTAGTCCTATAGGATCGGTCTGTGCGAAACCGGGTTAAATGGTCTTCGGGCTAAACATGTCGGAGTTAACGGGGCTATTAATATTGGAACCTAACCCTAACCCTAGCGGGTTTCGGGCTAAACGAGCCACTATCGGACTATAAGTCAAAAATTAAAAATTATATATTTAAATTTAAATTTAAATTTTTAAACTTGAATATATATAACATTTAAGTTTTACGTTTTAAGTTAAACTATTCGTCATAAATAAAATTCATGCAAAATTTCTAGTTACATTGCATTATCAAAATTATAAAATTAAATATTTTATGATCTTAATCTTGAATAAAATAATAATAACTAAAGCTACCCAATTAACACTTTTTTCTATTAATTACTCATATGACTATAAGTTAAAAATTTCTAAATTAGATATTTAAATCTAAAATTTTAAACTTGAGCATCTATAACATTTAAGTTTAACATTTAAATTTAATCTATTCATTAAAAAAAAGTCATGCATAGTTTCTAATTACATTGCATTAACAAAATTATAAATTTAGATTTAGAACCATTTAGAAATATAGTTTATGTCCTAAATAATCTAATAAAACTATGTGACATTTTCTTAGTCGAATAAAATTCGGAAAACTAAATTAAGCAATAAATAAAATAAATAATTTTGTTTTTCAAGAATTTATAGCTTGTTTAATAAAGTTAAATTTAAAGATGAGGAATATGTGAATTTAAAAATAAATTTACTAGTAATAGGTAATAAACGTAGATATAAAAAATTAGAATTATATTTAATTTTTAAAAAATAAAAATAATGGGCTAGCCCTGTTAACCTTCGATAACCCTAACAGAACCGATTTAAATGGTCCAGGCCAAAAAACCTGGATTTAATGGGCCAAAATAATTCAAACCTAACCCTCTTTTTTTTTTTTTTTTTTTTTTTTTTTTTTTTTTCTGATTTAAATGGTCCTGGCAAACGGGCCTCAACCCTTTAACATCTCTCAGAGAGAGTAACCACAATTCAATATTGCGATTCTAGCTTATGAACTCAAGTGTCCAAAGGTTAGGATTCTGACCACTTGACCTTAATTAACCACTAACCAAAGACAACAAATGCCGATTTTATTAATCACCGGTTTGGGACAAGTTGACTTCTAGTCACAACTTTTCTTTTTAAAAATCGTACAATTAAATAAAAAAGGAACAAAAAAAGAAATCTGGATTTAGTTAGACAAGTCAACCCTTGAGCCCATAGGTCGATCAAAAATCGGACCCTTAAAACAATTGATTGTGGATCCCCATCAACCATAGATCCATGTAGGGATATTAATAGAAGCGGTCGATTCGACTGGCATATTATAATCATCCTAGTCGAGTCCAGTTCACAAATGCTGAAGTAACAAAAATATACATCAACGATATTAATTAATCTTAAGGTTCCTACACCCTAACAACAACTTGAAATTGTTTGCAGATAGGCATAACTATTACAAAATAAGTTCGACCCGGCCTAAGCCAGTCAAAATTACAATTAAGAAACTACTTCGTTGCTTGGAAGTCCTCATCACCATCTACTAGTACGGAGTCTCATCCTCTGGTCGATAAAAAAGAAGGGGTGAGACAAAAATTCTCAGTGGATGGGTGCGGGAATACGAGTGTGCCTTACAGTTGTGCAGGAAAATGGTTTCATAAAAATTAATGCATGGGTCGTGAATGCAAACATCATCATACTTCTAATAATTAATAATTATTCATATTAGAGAAGAAATAGCCAGCTGGAGTAGTTACTCATTTGTTACACTAATTAGTTACAAAATTAGTTACAATAACTAACTAACAATTATTTCTGTTATAACTGCATGTGCCAACTCTCTCCCTATCTTGTATAAATACATGTAAACTCTTTAAAAATCAATAAAAACTTTACAACTTATGAGTTTCAATATGGTATCTAGATCCACTACTCGACTAATTTTGCTCGGTTTTCTTCCTTGCTTGTATCTAAATAAATAATTTGGATGTGGCGTGATCAACTATTGCTCGGATGGATGTTGGCTTCCATCGGTGAATCTATGCTAGGATATCTTACTAGATGCACTACATGAACGAGGTATCGTCGATCTTATCTCAACTCTTTCAAACATAGTCAAAGGCACGAGTGTTACGACCAATATTCACTTCAAACAATCAAAAGGGTGATCTCTCCATTCTTGAGTTTATTATAAAAATGAGAGGTATTACTGAGATGATCTTCATTCCATTGGTGATATAATTCTGATCGATCGGAATGTATATTCTTGGTGGATTGAGAACCGATTATGAATCAGTAGTTGTTAATCTTACGTCTCGACTTAGTACAATTACACTTGTTGAGGTCCAATTCACATTACAAACTTTTGAGATGAGATTCCCGAACCATCCATTTATTCTCATGTTGCGTTGTAAACTTGCTATTTCAACACATGTTCGAATTTTCTCCAAATGCTAATGTTTCTTATGCTCGAGGAAGTTTCATTGGTTATCGTGAAAGGGGTCGATTTAATAGAGGCAAGGGCCGTGGATGCGGGTTTTCTTATCAAACAATGATCGGTTAACATGTCAATTATGTGGCGATCCAATCACAAAGTGCTCTTAATCAAGTTATAAACATTTTGATATAAGCTTCACAGACCACTCAAACTCACTCATCCGCTCCTCCATAGGCCTTCATCAAAGACTAACAATTTCACAAATTTCAGCCTTCTTGTTTCCAATCCGAATTGGTATTTCGATAAGCGGTGCTACAAACCATGTCACCTCCGATTTTGAAAACTTATCTCTGCAGTTGCACCTACCATTGGAATGATTCTCTTATTGTTGGTAATGGTTCTTCTCTTTCTATTTCCCATATTGGATTCTTTCTCTTACCCTCTAAAAACCTCTTTTTACCCCTACTGCTCAATAATATTCTTCATATTCCACACATCATCAAAAATCTCTTAAGCATTTCTCAATTCACTAAAGACAACAATGTACTCATAGAATTTTTTCATGATCATTGTGTTGTCAATGACTAAGTCACATTCAAGGTTCTTCTGAAAGGCTTCCTTAAAGATGGCTTATACCATCTGAATTTTACTCATCTTCTTGGCTCATCCTCATCTCCAGCAAAGTTTGAATTCCCACTCATGCTTCTAGTAATTATATTTTCAATGTCTCTTATTCTTTCCCACCATGTATTACGACTAGTTATAATGCAAATAAGGATGTCAATGTATGGCATAGAAAGTTAGGTCATCCATCTTCTTCTATACTGTCTCAAGTTCAAAAAATTGTAGTTGTTCCATTTTCCAATAAAAATCTACATTTTTGTGATACTTGTAAAATTAGAAAATTACATCAGTTATATTGTGCCTCTCAGCCCACTAAAACCACAATACCCTTCCAATTGGTTCACTGGGATGTTTGGGGCCCTTCACATGTTTTTTCCTCTGAAGGATATCGGTACTACTTGCATTTTGTTGATGATTATACCAGATACACTTGGATTTTTCCTATGAAAGCCAAATCTGATGCCCATAATCTATTTACACAATTCAATTTCCTATGTTGAAAGGCACTTCAGTCACAACATTGTGTGCCTCCAAACTGATTGGGGTGGTGAGTTTCAATCCCTCACTTTCTATACTTGCGCAACTAGGCATCTTCTTCCGACATCCTTATCCCCATATTCATCATCAAAATGGAATGGCTGAAAGAAAGCATTTACATATTATTGAAATGTGGATAGCTTTTCGCTCACAAGCCCAAATGCCTCTCAAATTCTGGTGGGACGCGTTTAATATTGTTGTCTTCACTATTAACAAACCCATACTCCTGTTCTTCACAACAAATTACCTCATGAAACTCTCCTCAATGTCACACCAGACTACTCTTTCTTAAAAACTTTTGGTTGCTCTTGATTTCCCTACATTAGGCTCTACAACACAAATAAATTCCAATATAGATCATCCAAATGTCTTATTATGGGATATAGTCCCTATCATAAAGGGTACAAGTGCCTCAACTCTGTTTGGTAGAATATACATAGCTAGAATCATTGCTTTAAACGAACATGAATTTCCTATCACCAGCTTTTTTTCTCCCACCCTTCTCCTACCAATCCTCTCAGTTCCTCCCCTTTAGCCTTACCACTTCTTTCTTTATCACTACCAGATTCTTCTTCATGTTTTACACATTCTCATTCCTCTCCATCTAGGCATCATTTTTCAGCAATCTCACCACCACTTTCTCCTACTTCTTCCCCACATCTGCAACCTCATATTCCCTCTGCTGCTCCTTCACCTCTCGTACCCTCACATCCCATGGTCTCTCGTTCCAAAAATGGCTTCACAAACCTAAAACTTATTCAGCTCAACTAACAAATCCCCTCTTTCGAACCTCATACTATCAGTGCAGCTTTATCTGACCCTGGGTGGTTTGCAGCTATGCAAGATGAATTCAATCCCTTGGTGACCTAAAATATATGGGTTCTTGTTCTCCCCAATTGAATAATATGCATGTTATTAGCAACATGTGGGGTTTTCGAACAAAATATAAATTTGATGGTTGCATTGATAGATTAAAAGCAATATTAGTTGCTAAAGGATTTCAACAAATTGTTGGGGTTGTTTTCTTTGAAACATTCATTCCTGTCATCAAAGCTTGTACCATCAGGTTAATTTTCACCCTTGCTGTCACCTACAACTGGAGCATTCAAGAAATTAACATTAATAATCTTTTCTAAATGGCATCCTTCATTAGACTTTCTATATGACTCAGCCTGAAGGATTCGTTGATCCTTTTTTTCCCAATGTTGTATGTAAGTTGAGTAAATCTTTGTATGGGATCAAGCAAGCTCCTCGATCTTGGTTCAACATCTTCAAAAATTTTCTGATGTCTCTCAACTTGAAGGAGTCAGTGTCAGATTCTTCTCTGTTTTTTCAACATCACCATGGCAACTTGCTTCTTATTATTGTGTACGTAGATGATATACTCATTACATGTGTTGATCCATCTGCTATCTCCAATCTTATTCAAGTTCTTGGTCAGAAGTTTGCTTTTAAAACTTTGGGGGAAGTCAATCATTTTTTGGATATGGAATATGTTAGAACTCATTAAGGTATTATGCTCAATCAAACCAAATATGTCTTGGACTTACTACGAAAAACAAATCTTCTCTTCCTCGTAAGCCAACATCCACTCCAATGTCTAATTCTCACAAATTATAACTTGCTGATAGTGAGCCCTTTGAGGATCCATCTTTGTACGTATGTAATTGGAGCTCTACAAAGACTCAACCATTACAAGGCTAGATGTGTCATTTGTCTTTGTCAATAAACTCAACAAGTTCCTTTACTCTCCTACATTGGATTGCTTGCAAGCACTTATTTCGGTATATCAAGGGCACCTGTTCACTAAGTCTTACCTTTAAACCGATTTCCAAATTTCTACTTGAAGGGTTTCTCGATCTTGATTAGGCTAGTAGCCTGGATGATAAAGGTCCGTAAGTGGTCACCGTGTGTATTCCTTGGTTCAAATCTCTTGATTTGGAGCTCAAAAGCGATCATTGTTTCCTCTGAGCGATCTTTGAGTCGAATACATGCATTGTCTAATGCTACCATAGATCGTATTTGGCTTCATTCCTTATTTCGTCAACTCAATCTCAAACTTGAGGCTCCTTAAATACTTTGCTTTCATAATGAAAGTATCGTTGCTCTTGCCTCAAACCCTATGTTTCATGAAAGGATGAAACGACGAGATAGATGTCCATTATGTTCGGGAAAAGATTCTTTCAAAGGAAGTCAAAGTTCGGTACATTTCATCCGAAGTCACATTGCGACTTACTCACAAAGTCTGTGTATGCTTCTCGGTTCAAATTTATATGTGCTAAGTTTCCTCTTATTCCAACTTCCACGAGGAAGACACCTTGGCTTGAAGGGGGAGTATTAGAGAAGAAATAGCCAGCTGGATTAGGTATTCTTCTGTTACACTAGTTAGTTACAAAATTAGTTACAATAACTAATCGACAACTATTTCTATTATAACTGCCCGTACCACCTCTCTCTCTCTATCTTGGATAAATACATGTACTCGACTCTTTAGAAATTAATGAAAACTTTACATCTTATGAGTTTGATAATTCATGTAATTACGTAAGTACAAAAGTAATTAGCAAGCGATCAAGCGGTAGTGGTTGCGCATGAAAGTATGATGACAACCAATATTTGTTCAAGAGATTGCGTGCGGAAGTATCTTTGCCAACCAAACCATCCTTATACAAAATGAAACATGTCAATAAAACATCGACTCCTTAGCGGATCACCTTATATGTCTAATGGATAGGGCCATAACCAATATCTCGGAAAGGCACGACGTCTCCAATAATAAGGCTTGCAAGGCTCGGAGATCGTCATAATCATGATTATACTCAAACTATAACCCAATCACCCATCGAACTCTCCTATCCAGGCTCGAGGTTGGGATTTGGACGATGGAGGTTGGTGCGTGATTGAAACCGAGCTATCTCATCCCATACGATACTTATCTATTCCACAGACACAATTAGAGGTTAACTCATTCAAGTGTTTCGGTGGTACATAGCAAGTTAGTCGGAAAAACTAGAATGATCTAGTAACGCGGTCTCCAATATCGAGTTTAACTAAGTTAAAATTCGCGAACTAGTTATTAGGTGGATAATCTATCCGAGGATGATATTTGGTTCCATCTATTATTCATAGGTCCGTAATTCTAACAATATTGACTTATTTAAGGCGAGGAGTCACCTTATTAAACGCGTTTTCATTTGGGTAAGGATGTCCGATTATTGCCTTGGATATTAAATAAATGAAAGTTCTCATTAGGTAGTTACTACAAAATATACTATACCATAATATAAATAGATCCAAAGTTGAAAAGATAGGTTTTCTAGTTCCTTAAGTAATTATATTAGTATATATGTATGTATATATCCTTTTTACTAAGAAAGATATTTTATTATCGGCTAAGCCCTTTACTTATAATTAGAAGTTTAAAATTCGATAAGTTTCAATCCCAAACTTGAAAAAAGTGAGGCCGGTTCCTAAATTTTCTAAAAATTCCAAAGAGGCAGAATTTTATAAATTTGGACCAAAGTTTCAAAATTTGCACTTTTAGCCTTTTATTCTCAAAACAACATTTTTGACCGATCCTTAAAAATATGTATCTCTTAAATCTGGTGGGATTTTGATGTGCTTATAAGCTTAAAATTACTCTTATGACAGTAAGAATTTGAGGTAAAATTAGTTTTAGAAAATTCGTAGGTTACACTATATTTTTGAAAATTGCAATTTTGGCCGAAAAATAATTTTGTCGTTAAGGACTCGTTTCAAGTCGATTGTTATGAAACTTAAACCAAGGGTCCAAAAAAGGTCATAGAAATTAGGTTAGTAATTTTTCGGGTACATGGACTATATGAGTTCCGACAATTTTAAATTGGTCCTGCACATTATTATGTTATGCATTTTAGTATCGAATTTGTTTTTATCGCTTTCTTA
Source organism: Rehmannia glutinosa (assembly GCA_016081115.2). Taxonomy (NCBI): domain Eukaryota; kingdom Viridiplantae; phylum Streptophyta; class Magnoliopsida; order Lamiales; family Orobanchaceae; genus Rehmannia; species Rehmannia glutinosa. The sequence continues at coordinate 156,858 of JABTTQ020001509.1, read as the reverse complement.
ACCCGAAGGGTCTCCAAATTACCAAGTCACTTAATATATATTTACATATATAAAGTTACATTATTTTAAGTCCAAAATTTTGAAATTTACAGGGGGTCCTTGCATAGTTTCGTTTATTATAATTTAGGCTCCATATTTTGCAAAAATTACAAAAATCGCCCAATGTTCGGATTTAGCTACCAAGTCAAAAGTACATAATATATATCAAGTACGAAATATGATTTTACGAATTTCTAACTCATATTTTGACATGCATATCAAGATTTACCGTAAAAACATGACAATAGGCATTTTAATCTATATTTTTAAAAGATATAAAATCATGCCCAACTCTTAAAAATTCATTTTAAACATGATACACTAAAATACTTGTAATATTAATAAATATCACATATGAATATATAAACATGATTTGCATAATGGTACGATTATGAAAGAGTTTTCCACCCATGCCTCTTAAGCTTCACGTGTAGTAGTTCTTAAAATGTAGTTTCTCCCTCTAACACCAAATCGTATGTCTCCAACAACCTCGAGGAAGCCCCAGGATGGTGAGAAAACTCATACATGATGTCAAAGAATGGAGGGTTTTGAGGTAATTAAGAAGAATGAAAGTACCTAAACCTTAGAAGAGTGTTGCTTACCTTAACACTTGGATCGTATTGAGGCTCTTAACAACCACCAAATGAAGTTCCCTCCTTCTTCCTATTTTCTTCAAATTTTCGACCACTTTGGAGTAGGGGTGTGCACTATCCGGTCTGGTTTGGAGATTTAGAAAACTCCATAATCCCCCAAAGTTCGGAGATCCCAAAATTAAATCTCCGTAATCAACCATAAAAAAAAAATCTCTATCCCGAAAGTTCGATGCGGTTCGGAGAAACGGAGATTCAAATATTTCACAAATAAAACACACAAAAAAGGTGGAAAGAAAACCAGTGTAAAAATCATTAAACAGTTATACTTTCAATCTTTTTTTAGTGCAATTTCGAATATACATACTAAAACTATTAGTACTATACGAGTTTAAATTTTTAATATTTTATATTTGACTTATACAAAAATTTCTTTAATTCATATTTAAGTTCTAAATTTTTAATATTGTAATTCTAAATCTTTCTTTCATGATATAAACTATACTACATATTAGTTTAATATCAATTTAACTTTTAAATCGATTTTATCTAATTTATAATTAAAAGTATTTTTTTTTGGATTTTAACATAATATGTTTAAGATATTATGTCAATCGTGTTAGTAGTAAAAGTGTAGAATCTCAACGAATGACAAATTTAGTAGCATCTATTACACATTCTATAATCTTGGCATTGCCACGGACTCTTGACTTAGGAAAAATATAATTGACTAATAATTTTGATAAACTAATATGAAACAAAAATCAGTAGTCTCAATATCTTAATTTCTTGGTTAGAGGATTACTCTAGTTTATGTGCAATGTACTAATCATTTAACTAATTTTAATTCAATTAATTTCCTTGATTAGAGGATGAGTCTAGTTATGATCCTTAATAAGTAAAATATCATTAAATTTAAATATGATTTTATAATTTCATTTATTAGGTTCATTTAAATAAATTAATATGATGTAACTATTAGTGAATTAAATATATATTCAATTTTTCATTTCATATTTTGATAAAATATGCAAATTTTTAATTTGATAATTTTTAGTATTATATAGTATTGAATTTCAAAGGAATGTTTAGTTAATTCAATATCAAAATATAAATAAGATAAAAATATTATATATGTATATATAAAAATTATTTTAAAATTGGTTCTAGTTTTGGATATTCGGTTGATGCGGTTCTCGATTTAATATTTGAAAAATCTCCGAGAATCGTACCATAAAAATATTCGGACGGTTCGGTTTGGGGAAAGTCAAAAAGTCAACGGATATTTTTGGATCGGATATCGGTTCGGGTCCGTGATCTCCTAGTCCCGTGCACACCCCTACTTAGGAGTACTACAAGAAGGTAGGATTTATCGAGTTAGAAGATAAGGAAAAGTCTTGAGTTTAAGGAGATGAGATAAAGTGAAAGGAGAAAGAACTTTCTTACCTTTGGCCTTGAAATTTTTGGTCCTTGTGGAGAGGAACTGAGAAGATTTTTTTAATTGTTTTTGTAATGTGTCTAAGTGTTGGAGAGATGAAGAATAGAGGTAGAGGTACAAAAGTTAAGCTTTTCTTCCTCCCCCTCCTCATGTGGCCTCCCCTACTTTTGGCACTCAAGAGTCTATTTTTTTCTTGTGTTTTGTGGGCTATGCTTGCATGCTTGCATTGAAATGGAGAAGGCTTTCATTGAAATTGGTAAAGGCTTGCATGCTTGTCTAAGTGTGTGAATAAGAATAAACTATAAAAGGCCGAGGAATCACTTTGAGAAAATGTTACCTTGTCAACCTGAACCATTCAAGCTATTATTCGAAATGTAACCTGGAAAATATTCTCAATATATTCAAGCAAATCCTCAAGCCCAAATTTCGAAGGAAATCGGTCCAACACCAAGCTGTGAAGGAAAGACAACTTCTAATGTTGAAGAGGAAACTTTTGAAGAATCAAAAGGGTCTACTTTCCAAGGAGGATTGTAGAAAGGTTCAAGGTCGAACCCGAGTCTCAAGTTATTGGAGGGCTTCGTGATCAAATCCAAGAAGCTTGAGCAAGTGAGTCAAGAAGTAGCAAGGCAAATCGCCCGTGAAGAAGCCGAGTCGGACGAGAAGCCGTGTGACCAAGGCATCTCCCGCATGAGTCCCAAAGGATCAAGTCACCGTGTGATCAAGACTTGTATCGGGTGATAACCACTTTGTACTGATCAATACTTAGTGGATTCCTCCAGAGTTGGAGAAGAGAGGATTAGAAGAATTACCCCATATTCGAACCTCTATAAAAATTATTGTGTCATTTACATTTCAAAGATTTAATTTCTCGTATATCATTTTATATCTCATTGATAATTTGCTATCAACGATAATTAACAAAGTGCTAAAACCAAGTGTTAAAACAAACTTAAACCAAATTCAAGGGTGTTAAGTCTTCCGATGAAAATTTCATCTCAGCTAAGTTAAGTATTAGACTAAACAACTGAGTTATTCTATCAACACTCGAGTCAGTGCATTGAGTGGCTAACTCTCCTTGGTTAACTAACTTAGTTGTCCATCAAGGACATAGTTGTGGAATTAACTCAACTAATTTAAAAGGACTAAATTCAAAAAGTTGGTAAGGTTTATTCAACCCCTTCTAAACCTTACTCACACCTGGGGACCTACAAGTGGTATCGAGCGGTTGGTTCATTGAGCCTTCCCCACTGGTATCTTGAACTAGATCTCAATCTTTCAAATAAGTTTTTTTAACACTTGTTCTTTCAAAAGCCATTTTTAAAACAACAAAATTATTATCATGGAAGCAAATTTGACACGCATTCCTATGTTCACCATTGAAGAACTTGATGACTGGAAAATACGTATATGGCTCATCTATCGCCTTTACATGATGAAATGTGGATAGTGATAGAGGATGGCTCACCGCAAATAATGAAAGTGAACACAACGGCAAGGAGAGCTATTGCACTGAAGGAGAAGAGGTCTCCTCCTGTGACCGACTATGGTTGAAAAAACAAGAGCTGAATGGACAAATGATGATAGAAAAAGATACAACCTTGACAATGTGGCCAAGGATATACTTTACAAGACTTTGGACAAAGCCATGTTCAACAAAGTCAAATCTTGCAAGACAGCCAAAGAAATCTGGGATAAATTAACCTTAATTTGTGAAGGATCTGAGCAAATCAAGGAAAACAAATTATCTGTTGTTGTTCAAAAATTTGAAAACTTTAAAATACTTGCAGGCGAAACGATGGACCACCGGATGCTAGATTCACTTTGAAATTACAAATGAGCTCTCAGCACTTGGGAAAGAATACACACAGAAGGAGATATGTATGAAGATACTAAGGAGCCTCCCAGCTGAGTGGGAAATGAAGACCATGGCTCTAAGGCACTCGATGGACCTATCAAAAACCTCCAATCATGAACTATTCTCAGACCTCAAAGCTTATGAGTTTGAGCCGAGAAGAAAGGATCAAAAGGAGACAACATTTGTACCCAAAACAACTCGCACTCATAGTCAAGGTAGGGAAGAGAGCGAGACCAAAGAAATCATTGACCAGGAGGAAATTGCCTTGATGTTTAAAAGATTCAACAAGTTCTTCAATAAGAACTACAAAAGAAACAAAGGTGAATCCTCCAGAAGACATTCAGCTCCCTCCAAGTCAAGGGAAGATAAGCCACCAAAGAGAGCTGAGTATCAAAAGGTCGAATATCAAAGACCTGACAACCCAAGAAATGAGAGAGCTGATCAAAAAGTTGAAAATCAGTGTTGGAATTGCAGACAACCAGGACACTTTGCTATTGACTGTCCATATCATGTAGTCAATAAATACAGGAATGAAGAAGAAAGAAAAGTCTTCAGAGAAAGAAGACAAGAAAAGAAAAGAAAAGAGCAATGTTGGCTCGAGACTGCGATCTGCTAAGTCAAAAGAAGCGTGAGACTCAGAGAGTAGTGAAGCTAACTACTCAAGTGACTCAAGAAGAAGCCTTAATCTGTCCTAATGGCTAAAGAACAAGATCAACCTCGACCAAGAAGATGAGGTACACTCTAACTCATCTCATTCGATTCTAGTAATAGTGATTGTGACACACACACTTCATCACCCACTCCATCTTTATGATTCATTAGGCAAAATGATGAAAGACTTTGAGCACATTAAATCCTCACACTTACTATTAAATGAGGAAAACAGCCAGCTCAAAAGCCAAAACTCACAGCTGACTAAGGAGCTGAGTACTCTAAGTCACATAGCTGATGAGAACAAAGAGGTGAAGGCTGAGAATGCTAAACTAGAAGCAGAGATAACTGCTATAGAAAAGAGAGAAAATGATCTCAAAAATGTGATTGCTTCATTCACAAAGGCATCTAAATCATTGGATGACCTTATCATGAGCCAAAAAGAATGTGGAGACAAGACAGGCGTATGATTCAATTCCTTTGTGCACAGTCAAACTCCAAGAGTGATCTGGGAAAAAGGATCTTCAAGTAATGAAGCATCTCAAAAATCCAAGACACCAAATGTTGCACACATATTCATTCCAAAGCACAATCACAAACAAACTGGCCTTGGATATAAAGGAAAAGGAAAACAGCCAGTTGAGTATGCTGAAAGGACAACTGAGAAGAAATCCAGCAGAGTTCCTCAAATGAACTCCAAACAGAAGTCTTGTGTGAAGAAAAATAGAGCTACCAAAATCCCCGAAGTTCTATCAAAGGAACACAAATGATGGGAATGGTAGAAACCGTTAGATAAATGTTTTTATCATGATTTTGATGATTTTGTTTAAATGAGTTTTTATACCAAAACAATGTCCCTAAATGTTGTCCCAACACTTCCGATCGATCTAAAATGTTTTTACTATTTTTTGGAGTATTTCTTGAAGTTAATATTCGATTTAAAATTGGACAACACTTTTGTTTCAGCTCGACCGTCGCCTCCATAGGGCAACCCGCACTGAGTTGAGTTTTGAAACAGAAAATGGGACGTAAGAAAAAAAAGGGCGGCGACCCGGTCGACCGGGTGGGCGACCGGTGTGGTCGTCGGCCGGTCGACCGACGGCGACTGCACTGCAAGTTGGATTTTTGTTCCGGACTTCTCTTTCGAAAAACGCAAGGGCAACCGGTCACGGTGAGGCGACTCGCCGCACCCCCTTCGACCGGTCCCCTGTGTAAAAATTCGCATAATTCAATTTCAATCTTATCTCTGCTGCGACGGTCGAACCCCATGTTTGACAAAAGAAACTATCCGCTATGCGTTTTTGATGACTTTTCCCTATTTTGTGGGATTGATTTCTAACAGCTATATTGATGATTTTAAATGGTTTCTTTTGCAGAAATCACTCCCCAGGAGGAGCCAATGTCCGAAATCAAAGCCAAGACCTCTCCTATAAATAGAGGCTTCATTCAAGCAACAAGATACAACACTCCATACAAGCAAAGAGCAAACAAAGCAAACACTTTCATATATCTTGTTGTATTAGCCTTTAGCACTTTCACTTGCACAAATTTGAGGTCTAGGCTTTCAATTCTTGATTACACTTGTACTCATATTGTATCAATCATTATTGAGTTGTAATCTTGATTTTGGTCATCATTCAACACAAGACATCCTTGTGAGTATTCTTGTGGTAAGAATACACTTGGGTGATCTAGGTGATAGGTGTTTGAAGGTTGTGGTAATCTTCAAAAGTGTTGTAAAAGGATTGTGGTAATCCTCGAGGTGGTGTAAGAGGTTTGTGTAATCCTCAAGGTGTTGTATTAATTTTTGGTAAATTAATAAAATCTTTCTTTCTTTTGAAATCCATCCCGGATATCTTTGGGGTGGTAGAGGATTAGGCCTAGGTGGGTTGAACCTCTTTAAATCGACGAGTATTGTTTTATTTCCGCATTTACATTCTCGTCTTTGGTTGATTATTCAAAAAGAGGGCAAAATCTGAAAACCGAGATAATCTATTCACCCCCTCTAGATTATCGTGAGCCACTGGACTAACAAGTGGTATCAAAGCCAAACTCTTTGGCTAGCTCGCCCGAGTAAAGAGGAAAGATCCATGGCTATGAATGACGCTTATCTCACCACCGGCGCCTCCACTTTGAACAAGCCACCATTGTTCGACGCCAACAACTACGCATTTTGGAAAGACCGTATGGAGTGTTTTCTACAAGGGTGCGGATTTGACATATGGAATGTGGTTATTGAAGGAGCCGATCAACCAACGAAAAAAATGGAGGATGGCACCTCGACTCCTAAACCTTTCAAGGAGTTCGATGAAAATGATAAGAAGGCTTTCTCTCTAAACGGTAAGGCCTTAAATATTTTGCATTGCTCACTTACCGCCACCGAGTACAATCGCATACGAGGCATAAGGTCGGCACATGAGGTTTGGGAAAAATTGGAGACTATATATGAAGGGACAAAGAAGGTCAAGCAAGCTAGAAAGACCATACTTGTTAAAGACTTTGAAAACTTTAACATGTATGATGGTGAAAGCATCTCCAAGATGGTGGAAAGGCTTGACAACATTGTCAATCCTCTTGTGGCCCTCGGTAAAGTCATCTCCGAAGAAGACAAAGTGACTAAGGTATTGAATGCTCTTCCTACTCATGGTCCGAAAAGGTGACGGCAATCACGGAAGCACAAAATCTTGAGACACTCAAGTTTGACGAGCTCATCGGGAACCTCCTCATCTATGAAGTCTATCTCAAGGAGAGGAAAAATACCAAACCAACCATCAATCAATCGGGTATGCAAAATATTCCTAAAGGTCTTGCTTCCTCTTCTAATAATGCATACTATGATAATGATGATGATGATGAGGAGACGGCCGCACTTGTTCGAAAAATTGCAAAATTTGTGAATAAAAATAAAGCAAGAAAACCAAGAGATAATGCTTGCTTTAAGTCGGAAAGCCCGGCACTTCATAGCCGATTGCCCAAAACTCAATGAGGAGGAACAAAAGAAAAAGAAGCTTTTTCCAAAAAAAAGGCTCTAAATGCGGATGTCAAAACTTGGGATGAGCTACTCGAGACATCCGACGAGGAAGGTGAAACCGAACATGGTCTTATGGCTATGGACGATGAAAATAATGAGGTACGCTCTAACTCCTCTACCTCCTCCTTAGTTGATGAATTGCAATGTGATTTTGATGAGTTGCAAAATGAATTTCAAAAATTAATTGTTAAATACAAGAGTTTAAAGAAGGAGCATAAAGAGCTTAAAATAGAAAAGGATAAATTATTTACATCTTATGAGACTCTTGATCATGTTCATGCTATTACCCTTACTCAAATTCAAACTCTTGAAACCGAGAAACAAATGCTCACTAATGATATTGATAATTTGAAAAGGATGTGCATCGTTTTAATTTAAGCACGGATAAGGTTACTAAAATTTTAGATGCACAAAGAGGTGAGCATTCAAAACAAGGACTTGGTTACAAACCATTTCAAAAGTCTTTAAGAAAAATAACCAAGGTCCGACTTTCATACGTGCTTTAGTAGCTCTCATACTCCTACTTGTTTTTATTGTGGCAAAATTGGACATTATGCTAATAATTGCAAATTGAGAAATAGCTCTAGTTATATTTGGAGACCCAAAGGTCTCAAAACTAACCCCATGGACCCCAAAATTATAGGGTACCTAAAAGAAATGATTTTGTAGGTAATAGGGGCTATAACAACCATGGAGGATTCGAAATGGCTCGTGGACAGCGGATGTTCACGCCATATGACCGGGAGGAGAGAGCCTTTTACCAACATCAAGCTCCAAGAAGAGGGTATGGTCATGTTCGGCAATGGCAAAGGAAAAATTCTTGGAAATGGAGAAATTGGTAACTCTTCTTTCTCTCTTTGTAATGTTCTTTTAGTAGAAGGGCTTAAGTTTAATTTGATAAGTGTTAGCCAACTTTGTGATTCAAATTATGATGTTTCTTTTAATAAAGAAAAATGCCTTATTCTTAAAAATGGTAATATTATTTGTGAAGCAAATAGAAAAGGCAATCTTTACAAAATTTGTACTAGTGATTTGGTTAGTCAAAATGTTTCTTGTCTTGTCGCCAATAATGATTTAACGAGTTTATGGCATAGGCGACTCGGACATGTTGGATACAAGAATTTGAAAAATATTTACAAAAACCAACATGTAAAAGGACTACCCAAATTGAATTTTGAAAATCTTGGCTTATGTGACACTTGTCAAAAGAACAAATTAGTTAAGAGTAGTTTTAAGCCCAAAAATGAAATTTCCACTACCAAACCCCTACAATTGCTTCACCTTGATTTGTATGGGGATATTGGTACGGCTAGTCTAAGTGGAAAACATTACACTTTCGTTATTGTCGATGATTTTTCTAGATACACTTGGGGTTTTTTTCTTGCAAATAAAAGCGATGCCGTTAATGAGTTTGTTAAGTTGTGTAGACGCATTGAGAATGAAAAGGAAGATACTATTAAAACTATTCGAAGTGATCGAGGCGGAGAATTTGACGGTGAGTTTAGAGTCTTTTGTGAAACCAAGGGATATACACACAATTTTTCGGCTCCAAGGACACCTCAACAAAATGGTGTAGCCGAAAGGAAGAATCGGACGCTACAAGAAATGAGTCGGTCCATGCTCAATGAATTTTCTCTTCCAAAATATTTTTGGGCCGGCCGTAAGTACCGCTTGCTATGTCACTAATCGAGTTTATATTCGTCCTAAAATGAATAAAACTCCATATGAGCTTTGGAAAGGAAGAACTCCAAATATTAGTTATTTCAAAATATTTGGATGTAAGTGCTTTATTTTAAATACTAAGGATCAATTGGACAAACTTGATCCTAAGGCCGATGAAGGAATATTTATGGGGTATTCAACCAAGAGCAAAGCATATCGGGTTTACAACAAGACTAGCATGGTTGTTGAAGAATCTATTCATGTCAAATTTAATGAAGCCTCGGGTGTTGAAAGAATACCCAATGACGATAGTGATGAAGAGGATATTGTTGAACCTATTGTTCAAAGTGATGCTCATAATGATAAACCTTCTATTTCATATGATCAACCTTCAAGTTCAAATGTTCCTCAAGAAGATAGGGGTGATACTTGAATCTTCCCGTAGCATTGAAATTTAAGGAGATCACCCAAAAGATCTTATTATTGGTGATCCCCTTGATAAAGTAATGACTCGAAGGAATTTTGCCGAGAAAGCTCTTATATCTCAAAAAGAGCCTAAAAATGCTATGGAAGCTATTGAGGATGAAGATTGGTTTTGGAAATGCAAGAGGAGTTGAATCAATTTGAAAGAAATGATGTATGGGAATTAGTACCTTGTCCTCCATCTCAAACAATTATTGGTACAAAATGGGTATTCCGGAACAAACTTGATGATCAAGGCAACATTGTTCAAATAAGGCAAGGTTAGTAGCTCAAGGGTATTGTCAAGAAGAAGGTATTGACTATGATGAAACTTTTGCACCCGTAGCGTTTAGAAGCTATTCGTATTTTACTTGCCTATTCTTGTTTCAAAAATTTCAAACTTTACCAAATGGATGTTAAATCCGCTTTCTTAAATGGTATTATTCAAGAAGAAGTCTATGTAAAACAACCTCCGGGTTTGAAAATTTTTCTAGGCCTAATGATGTTTATAAACTTAAAAAGGCTTTGTATGGTTTAAAACAAGCACCCCGTGCATGGTATGATAGACTTAGCTCTTTTCTTTTGCAAAATGGTTTTACAAGAGGTAAAGTTGATACTACACTCTTTGTTTTTGAAAAAGGGCAAGATTGCTTACTTGTGCAAATTTATGTTGATGATATTATCTTTGGTGCTACTAATGAATCTTTGTGCAAGAAATTTTCTAAGTTAATGCAAGGTGAATTCGAGATGAGTATGATGGGGAGCTAAACTTCTTCCTTGGACTTCAAATTAAGCAATGCCAAGAAGGTATTTATATTTCGCAATCAAAGTATACAAAAGAACTTTTGAAGAAGTTCGGCATTGAAGAAAGGAAGAACCGTCTCGACTCGACTTATGGCAACCAATGTCAAAATTGACAAAGATGAAAAAGGCAAGACGGTTGATGAATCCAAGTATCGAGGTATGATTGCTAGTTTACTTTATTTAACCGCTAGTAGACCGGACATTCTTCATGCCGTATGCCTATGTGCTCGTTTTCAAAGCAATCCAAAAGAATCTCATATGAGTGCCGTTAAACGGATTTTTCGATATTTGAAAGGCACTATTCAATATGGTTTATTTTATCCAAAGAATGAAAATTTTTCTCTTAAAGGTTATAGTGATTCGGACTATGCGGGTAATATTGATGATCGGAAAAGTACTTCCTGGATCATGTCAATTTTTAGGCGATTGCCTAGTTTCTTGTTTTCAAAGAAGCAAAACTGTGTTTCTCTTTCAACGGCGAAGCCGAATATATTTCCGCCGCATTTTGTTGTACTCAACTTCTTTGGATGAAACAAACCTTAGCGGATTACAAATGCTCTTTTGAAAACGCACCTATCTTTTGTGATAATATATCCGCTATAAATATTGCTCAAAACCCGGTTCATCATAACCGTACTAAACATATTGAGATTCGACATCATTTTCTAAGGGATTGTGTCTCAAAACGAAAAATTGAGATATCGTTTGTGCCATCTCAAGATCAATTAGCGGACATTTTTACAAAAACCGCTAACTTCCGAGACTTTTGCGTCAATACGAGCTCGGTTAGGCATAATGCATATTGAATGAGGTCTACGTTTGCATTTTGCATGTTTTTAAAACTTAGGGCGAAAAATCGGATTTTTGGTTGAAAATTCGGATTTTGAAAAATTTGTCAAACAAATACGAAGAGGTTGAGGGCAACCGGTCGCCCTCAACGTCGACCGGTCGCCCTCAACCACGACGGCCGCCCTAAAGCAATTTTGGTTTAAGTTCGTTCTGTCTTGACATTTGACGCACTTCTTTTTGCCATTATTCGTCCCCTTTGCCAAATGCACACTATTGTCACTCAAAATTGATTTTTATGCATTCCATTTATATCTTGGACCTTATATAGCATGTTTATCATCATCATTGCTCATCTTTTCCAATCAAATGGTAAGAATTTTCCTTACTTTGCTCAATTGGGTTGAACCACTTGAGTTTATGGCTTTCTTGTATATTTCTTGATAATTTTTGCTTATGATCTTGTTGAGATTAGTTATTATGTTGTATTGTATGATGTTTGATGTGGATTGGTGATGAAATTTTTGGCTTGGATCATTTACAAGGGCTATATACAACTCTTTTTATTTTTCACGCCCACAATGTGTTCGATGAAATGTTTCAATGAAAATTTCAACTTCTACATGATTCTCTCGCTTTCAAAAGTCTTCTATACTCATTGAGATCATGTTTTGGGAAATAAAACGAGCGTATGAACTCTTCATGATACATCTCTCCCATTTTCCTTGGTTTTTAAGCCTAAATTGCTCAATGGTTGATAAACCATTTCTTTGGCGCACTTTGATATACTTCTATGATGTTTCTATCATCCTAACATTCTTTTGATGATTCCAAAGGGGAGAAACAGGAAATTGGCTCGTTAGCTCAAAGAAGCTAATAAAAGCTCATGATAGAAGCTACAAGCTATGGCTTATTAAGGCCATAAGTTGTGAAGAAAACTCGATCCAATGACCTTGTTTTATGAACTTGTTTGCATGGATAATAAGTATTTGTAACAGGGGGAGCTTCTAAGCTCATGGAGTTATTGTTTATTTTGTAAAAGCTTGTGCTTCTAGCTTATGCTATATTTCTTCTCAATGTGCTTGTTGATAGGGGAGCTTTTGTAAAATGTTTTTAAACGGATAGTTTACTCATAAACCGGAAAATTATTTTGTTTTTCAAATCGTCCTCTTGAAAATTGTTTTGGTTTGTAATCATCAAAAGGGGAGTTTGTTAGATAAATGTTTTTATCATGATTTTGATGATTTTGTTTAAATGAGTTTTATACCAAAACAATGTCCTAAATGTTGTCCCAACACTTCCGATCGATCTAAAATGTTTTTACTATTTTTTGGAGTATTTCTTGAAGTTAATATTCGATTTAAAATTGGACAACACTTTTGTTTCAGCTCGATCGGTCGCCCTATAGGCAACCCGTACACCTGAGTTGAGTTTTGAAACAGAAAAATGGGGCGTAAGAAAAAAAGGGCGACGGCAAGGTCGACCAGGTGGGCGACGGTGTGTGGTCGGCCGGTCGGCCGTGGCGACTTGCACTGCAAGTTGGATTTTTGTTCCGACTTCTCTTTTAAAACGCTGTCAAGGCAACCGTCACGGGCTGAGTGGGCGACCGGTCGCACCCCCTTCGACCGGTCCCCCGTGTAAAAATTCGCAGAATTCAATTTCAATCTTATCTCTGCGCGACCGGTCGAACCCCATGTTTGACAAAGAAAACTATCTGCATTGCGTTTTTGGACAACTTTTCCCTATTTTGTGGGATTGATTTCTAACAGCTATATTGATGATTTTAAATGGTTTCTTTTGCAGCAAATCACTCCCCAAGGAGGAGCCAATGTCCTGGAAATCAAAGCCAAGACCTCTCCTATAAATAGAGGCTTCATTCAAGCAACAAGATACAACACTCCATACAAGCAAAGAGCAAACAAAGCAAACACTTTCATATATCTTGTTGTATTAGCCTTAACACTTTCACTTGCACAAATTTGAGGTCTAGGCTTTCAATTCTTGATTACACTTGTACTCATATTGTATCAATCATTATTGAGTTGTAATCTTGATTTTGGTCATCATTCAACACAAGACATCCTTGTGAGTATTCTTGTGGTAAGAATACACTTGGGTGATCTAGGTGATAGGTGTTTGAAGGTTGTGGTAATCTTCAAAAGTGTTGTAAAAGGATTGTGGTAATCCTCAAGGTGGTGTAAGAGGGTTGTGGTAATCCTCAAGGTGTTGTATTAATTTTTGGTAAATTAATAAAATCTTTCTTTCTTTTGAAATCCATCCCTGGATATCTTTGGGGTGGTAGAGGATTAGGCCCATGTGGGTTGAACCTCTTTAAATCGACGAGTATTGTTTTATTTCCGCATTTACATTCTCGTCTTTGGTTGATTATTCGAAAAGAGGGCAAAATCTGAAAAACCGAGATAATCTATTCACCCCCTCTAGATTATCGTAGCCACTTGGACTAACGAAACTACCCAAGTCAAGTGATTGGAATAATGTGAAATATCGGCCAAGACCTATGGAATACATGCCAAAATGGCAAAGACCTAGAACTCAACAAAGGTCATTCCAAAGGCAACAGCTATCATCGCACACATATGGACCCAAGCACTACACTCGGAGACATCTCAACTACCCAAAGAAGGCAATTGCTAAAACACACACATGCATACACGCTGCACAAAAGAGACAAAGGCATGTATGAACCTAAAGCCCCCAAGTAATTTGCCAAAGTGAATTATGATTATGGCACAAATAGATGGCAACCTCTTATAGTCGAGATCATTTGGCTATAGGTTGGTTGGATCATCTTACGCTTTAACCCCTCGGGACCCGACAAGTATGGGTACCTAAAACTAATTTCCTTGATTGCGGGTTCAAGGAACAGTGAGTGCCAAGGAACCTAGTACATGGATAGTGGTTGTTCCGGACATATAACAGAAAACAAGAACCATCTGTCAAAATTCAAGGAGATTAGAGGTGCAAAACTCATATTTGGAGGAAATGAAGCTCCAGGAAATAAGAGGCACGGATCCATAAAAAAATGGATTAGAAATCACGGATGTTGCATACGTTGAAGGCCTCAACTTCAACTTGTTAAACATCAACCAACTCGTGACAAGGGCTATTATGTTGGATTCTATATGGGAGTATGCCAAATCAAAGACATCAATCAAATGAAGTAATGTTGCAAGGATCCAAACAGAAGAACATGTATGTGGTAGATTGGTCGATTGCCACACCAAGGCTAGATGGGAAAGCGGATCAAATCATCATTCAAAGAGAAGTCAAGTCCATCTTCAACAAGGATATTACATCTGTTGCATATGGATCTATTTGGTCCATTGAGCCGCTAACATAAGCGGGAAGAAAACACTCTAGTAGTGGTGGATGATTATTCAAGATATAGACAATCTTCATGTGTAAAAAGAAGGAAACTTTGCGAGAAGTTACCTCAACGATGAAAAGAGTTCAAAATGAGAAGAGTCAAACCATTATTAAGATAAGATCGATAGAGAACTGAGTTTGTCAATGGAATAATAACTCAAGATCTTGTATTGAAAATGGTATAGCTCATGAATTATCTGCAGCAAGGACTCCTTGTGAGAATGGAGTAACGGAGAAAGAAGAAAGCAGAACTCTCAAGGAAGCTTCAAGAACCATGTTAGTCAAGTTTGGATTGCCAAAAGATTTTGGGTGGTATCAATCTTGCATGCTATACTCAAAATAGATGCATGATGTAAAAAGTGAATTCTTAAATGGATTATTGGAAGAAGAAGTCTATGTTGAACAACCTCTAGGATTTGAGCGAGAAGACTCTTGGAGATAAGGTGTACAAGCTCAAGAAAGCTCTATATGGATTGAAACAAGCACCTAGAGCATGGTATGTAGGGGTGGGCATTCGGGGGTCGGGTTCCGGTGCCCCGACCCGACCCGATCAGTATTACCCGATCGGGTCGGGTATTTCTCTAGGAAAATCGGGTTTTGGGTACCCGATCGGGACCCGCCACTAATCGGGTCGGGTATCGGGTAGTGTATAAATTACTGAATACCGATCGGTGCAAACATATTTTCATAAAAAAAATAACCTTTATTTTTATCACCAAATACCAAATTGCATTTACTCTATACAATTGATGAGCTTTTCGTTAATCACACCGCCTTAATTATATAGCTTTGTTGCCCTATAAAAAAAAATTATATAGCTTTGTGAATATGATTACCCAAAGAAATAGGTTAAGTATCCAATATCTTTGCATTACTTCATAATTTTTGATTATAAGACGATTCAATTATGCTTTTCTTCTTTCTCCTTAAATAGTAATTCCTCACGGCATTTTAGAGTTATATAATATGTATAATTTAAAAACATTAACAAACATTTTTCAAAAAAAAAAAAAAAAAGAAAACCCGAACCCGATTAGTTCGGTGCGAATGTCGGTGCACCGACTAGCCTCACCGATAATTTCGGGTAAGTGTCGGTACCATATATGCTACCCGATTTTTTTGAATTGCCCGACCCGACACCCGAAAACCCGACTACCCGACCGATGCCCACCCCTAATGGTATGATACATTATCTCAATTTAAATGAGATAATAGATTCACCAAAGGCAAAGTGGAATGAACACTCTTGAATTCAAAATGGAGAGAATGTCTTTGCTTGTTCAAATATATGTGGATGACATTATTTTTGGATCCACAAACAAAGAGGCTGTGTGATAAGTTCTCAAACCTCATGCAAGGTAAATTTGAAATGAGCATGGTGAGAGAACTGACATTCTTTCTAGGTCTTCAAGTTAAACACCAAGGATGGAACCTTCATAAGTCAAACAAAATATACCGAGAGATTTAATGAAGAAATTTGGTATGGAAGAGAAATCTTATGTGAAAATACCAATGAATACATCGGTCAAAATGGACATGGATGCGGATGGTAAACCCGTGGATCAAACCGGATCTGAGCACTTATTGGATCACCGCTCTATCTCACGACAAGTAGGCCATACATCACCTTTCTTTGTAGGTGTATGTGCAAGATTCCAATCGCTCCAAAGGAAAGCCATATGACTGCAAGCTAAGAGAATCCTAAGATATGTGAAGGGATGCCTAAGTCGGCTTATGGTATCCAAAGGAAGGTGGATTCAAACTAATTGGCTATTCGGACTCTAACTATGGATGTAAAGTTGACATGAAAAGTAATTGGTACATGTCAAATGCTTGGAAACAGTTGGTTTCCTGGTTTAGCAAGAAACAAAATTTAATAGCCACATCCACACCAGTGGTGAGTACATAGTACATAGCTGCATTTCTTTGTAAAGTCTTATGGATGAGACAACGGTGAGAGATTATGATGTAGAAGAAAAAGAGATTCCAATTATGTGTGATAACACAAGTGCTATTGCAATCACTCAAATTCCCGTGTTGCATTCAAGAACAAAGCACATTGATGTCAAATATCATTTCATAAGAGATCATGTTGAAAAGAAAGACACCACCGTGGAATACATCTCAACCGACAAAACGATGGTGACATATTTACAAAGCCATTATGTGAATCAAGATTTGAAGAACTCAAGCATGAGCTAGGGTTAATTGAGTGAGTTGACACTCAGAAGACTCAAGGAGAAGAAATGAAATATGAAAAGATGAAAATAGAGCAGAACGTGTGAATCGACTAAGTGAATCGGCCATATCGGAAAGTCACCAGACGAGTTAGGTGACAAATTTGGTCACTACATGAATAGAGATAAGAAGAGTTGAGTCGGCTAAGGAGTAAGAATCATTTATAAGCTAAGTGACAAAAATGCGGTCATTTTTAATAAGCGGGAATGTTTTTAATGATGACATCGGCGTAATAATGACGATGTCGATCAAAAGTTTGCCGCAACAAAGCCTATGATTGGATATAAATCTTGCCGCATTAAACGCTTAGAAATTAAAAGCTAATCGGCGTGCTAAATCTAAATCGATCTTGATCAAATTTCAAAAAATCGAAAGCACGTTCTTTCATAACCCATATATACCATTTTGTTCGACTTCTCTCTCACACTTTGCTCCAAAACCGTTCATCTCTCCCGAGCAAAGAAGGCATTTTCTCTCAAACCGTAGGTCCCAAGGGGTGTGAGTAAGGTTTAGAAGGGGGGGTTGAATAAACCTTACCAACTTTTCGATTTTAGTCCTTGTAAAATATCACAGAGTTAAATACACAACTAAGTCCTTGAAGGACATCTAAGTTAGTCAACCAGCAGAGTTAGCCACTCAACAAACTCAATTGAGCTGTTGATAGAATAACTCAACTGTTTAGTCTAAACCTTAATTTGGCTGTGATGAAATTTTCAGCGGAAGACTTAACACCCTTGAATTTGGTTTAAGCTTGTTTTAGCACTTTGTTAATTATCAGTTGGGTAGAAAATTATCGGCAAATATAAAGTGATATGCGAGAATTTAAATCTTTGAAATGTAAATAACACAATAATTTTTATAGAGGTTCGAAGATGGGGTAATTCTTCTAATCTTCTCTTCTCCAACTCCCCGTAGGAATCCACTAAGTATTGATCGAGTACAAAGTGGTTATCGACCCGGATGCAAGTTTTGATCACACACAGGTGACTTGATCCTTTGGGACTCGATCTGGAGATGCCTTGGTCACACAGTCCCGCTTCGTCCGAGCTTTTTCATAGGGCAAATCGCTTGCTACTTTGACTCACTTGCTCAAGCTTCTTGGATTTGATCACGAAGCCCTCCAATAACTTGAGACCGGTTCAACCTTGAACCTTTCTATAATCCTCCTTGGAATGTAGACCCCTTTTGATCCTTCAAAAGTTTCCTCTTCAACAGTTTGAAGTTTTCTTTCCTTCACGGCTTGGTGTTGGATTGATTTCCTTGAAATTTAGGCTTGAGGATTTTCTTGAATAACTTGAGAATATTTTGTAGGTTACATTCGAATAATAGCTTGAATGTTCGTGTTCGAGTAACTTTTTCTCAAAGTGATTCCTCACCTTTTATAGTGAACTTTTAAAAATCATTTGTTGAAGAGATAGGCTGATTTTTAAAAATCACTTTGTGTTTGTTGGCTTGTCTTGTTGCGATCCTTGATATTGACATTTCCTCGTATTAAATGAACATTCAACTTTTAAGTCGACACAGGTGCGATTTTCCCATTGGTTTATTCCTTTTGCACGCTTCTCGGGGTGAGCACTTTAAGACATGGCATCATGGAAGTATTACATGTTTAGGTAATATTCTTAACTTCAGTAATGCATTCTTTTGATTAACTCCTCTTTGTAGTGCCTTTTCCCCAGGTGACTTGAGTTTGCTCAATGATTGAATGACTCATTTGTCACTTCAACTTGACTTGCTTCTTGAGTTGACTTGACGACACTTCACACAACCGCATGTACTCCGGTTGATACTCCTTCGATCGAGTTCTTGACTTCTCTTCCTTGCCATATTCAAATTCTCTTCACACTAGAGTCTTAATCCCAGTCTTGATTGACTTCTTGTATGTCCAGGCATAGCCGACTTGACTCAACAATACAACCCTATATATTACAATACAAATTACAAGGAAAATGGGGTGCCAACTTTCTAGCCTTAAGTTTTACATGGCATTCATCAAAATCTAAATCTAATAATTAATTTTTTCCAACAATTTCCCCCTTTTTGATGATGCCAAAACTTAAAACATACATACAAAGAGTAAATAGCAAATATACATACATACAATGTAGAAACAGAGAATGTATGCGTAGAATCGATCTTTTTATTTATCATAAAATTCTTGTCCTTTACACATTTGTTTACAAAGTGTATCGAGCAACATGGTATTCTATATCTAAGAAAAATATAAAATTGCATAACTTTTATTCATCGTACAGAAAACTTACATACATGTGTATTTACAATAGTGAAATACATGAAGGGGTGGACAACAACACTTCATCGCCTTCGTTGCCTCCTTCTTTCCTCTTGACTCTGCCTTCTTACCTCTTTCTCTTCTTTTCTTCTTCAATCTTTTTCTCATAGGCTCTTCTAGCAGCCGTCTTTTCTTTTTCTTTCTTGTCTTCGTTGACTCTCTTCCCACGATTGATCTTGTCTCTTATTTTCTTCTTGATCCTTTTGACATAGTTAGCATTCTTCCTAGCCACTTCTTGGTTGGCTATTCATCATATCTCGCCCGATAGATCCTTTCTTTCTTGCCCGGATCTACATATTCAATATTCTTGGGTAGAGGTCTAGGTTGAAAACCTCTGCCTCCACCACTCCTTCCTCTTCCTCTAGGCGTGTATTGTCTTCAAGTCTTCTTCTTTCAGAGTGACCAGCAGAGTGACTTGAGTCGTAGTCTGCTTTGTTTGTCGGCTTCTTCGCACAGCTTGACCTTTCTCCCAATACAAGTCCCGTGCTTGGGCTATGGACATATTCTTGAAGTATCCCTGGATTCGAGCGTTTTGAATTCTTCCACTGATCATGGCTCGTCTCCATCGTGCTGGAATGGCATCGATGTCTCTTTCTACCGAAATACCTCTGCTATTTCAATATGTCCATTGCACGGGCATCTGTTTTTCTTTCGACATCCTTCATCTCTCGCTTCTACGATTTTCCTTTTCTCGGACATGGGCACATCAGTGTTGGAGCGGCAGAGTCATCGGAAGTTTCTTTGATGATGTCACCGTGATGAGTCCTTGTTGGGGGTTCTAGCAACCATTAAACTCATGTCCTTTGAACCTTCCCCCTCAACGAATTTTCCTTTATCTTTCTTCTACTCTTGTTGTTTTCTTCTTCGCTTCTCAACAGCAGTGCATCCTTCTTCTCAACTGCGATTCTTTCAACGTCTTTAGGTATTCCTCTTCCCCTTTTTGGCATCATCAAAGGAGAGAGGAACCCTGAAATAGACCAGCAAGCATGAAGTCTAGGAGACTTATAGGCGAGTTTTGCTTCGAGTGCGCTACGGTGTCTTTGCACGAAATTCGAACGGGTGGCTTTTGATTGGTACGCCACTGCTTCATTTCGGCCATAAGAAGGCTAAACTTTTCATTCATATTCTCCTCCACGCTTGAAGTTCTTTGTGATGAAATTCTCGCGGCGGTTCCATTTTAGTGGTATGAGAGGCATGCATCCTATCAATAGTTTCTTGCATCCTCGTCTTCATGTCGGCATTATCGGCGCTCAGACTCGCATTTTATTGTACAATGCTTTGAAATATCGGACTGTTCCACACGTATTGTCGATGTTGTTGCCACCATTCCCCGGATTCGACCACTATTCCACGCAGACGTCGGCCGTGGGTTTGCATCTCATTATCTAGCCGCATGTCCAATGAGGCTTGGTGCCTTTCCATCTTTTCTATTTATGCAAAAATCCTTTGAAGACTTCTCGTACCTCAAATTTGTTACCTCCGTCTCGGTGATGGCCAAATAACATCAAAATCAAAGTTTCTTTGGGACGATGGTATCGTGGGAATGATGGATCGGGTTGGTGGAAGTGTCTCTGCTCTCTAGCGATTCTTCATCCGCCCAGACGACTCGGTGAGAAGAACGTTTCTTCAAACGCATCATCACGGACATAGGGAATATGTTCAACATGCTGACTTAAATTTGTGATGTGCCTGGTTGAGTCAATCTACTGCTGCGATGTTGGGAGCTACGCATTGATCGTGATTCAGGCCTGGTGTCTGTTGTGGTACGGACCCGGTGGTTGAGCCTCAATTGTCTCAACAACCGTCGGTCTCGGTTGGTTTTCCTTTTGAGTTATCGGTCTCGACCGTATCGATGGCGTCGTCGGCGATGACGAGACTTGAAGGGGTGGCTCATCATCAAAGTGAATGTTTGGCGAGTAGCCTTAAGATCGACTTACTCGTGCTTGGAAGAACATCGTCACCGAGTCTTACGGATTTGCAACATGGATGACTCCATCTTCACCTTCGATCCCGGAAAAGTTATGTCGGGGTTGTCTTGGGAATCATGAAGGGCACTTATCTCCTTCTCGGATGCATCAATGATAAGAGGAGGAATGTTCGCATTTGTCTCTTTACCTCGGGAAGTCTCAACCTCCCATGGCCTTCGATGCCTCTAGCGGTCTCAATCTGCGGTAAGGTCTGGACATTCCCTTCGACAGGACTCAACCGTCTTAGGGTCTTCTATGGTGGCATCCACAGAGTCTCAACTCCGTGGATTGCACTTTCATTGCCAGTGTTAACTCCCGGGCAGATCCATCTGTGCCTCGACTTGCGTTAGCGGCGTCCTCGGCTGCTGAAGCGGTTGGCACTTCAATGAGACGTCTCAACTTTCCGCGCTTCATTAGTGACAACTGACTTTGCGTTTGTTTGTTGTTCCTTCTCCACTTCGCCTCCTAGATTCTCTGTGGAGTCATCTGCAGACACCCTCCGACCT
This sequence comes from Rehmannia glutinosa, assembly GCA_016081115.2. NCBI lineage: Eukaryota > Viridiplantae > Streptophyta > Magnoliopsida > Lamiales > Orobanchaceae > Rehmannia > Rehmannia glutinosa. The sequence continues at coordinate 135,149 of JABTTQ020001509.1, read as the reverse complement.
AGGCTGCGGGGAGGGAGGAGTTTCCCTCTCGGTGGCACACCACCGAGTAACTTGGGGTTAGGGTCACTCTTCTCCAAACTCCGGCTATTTCTGTGAGTATTTAGCCGTTGGGGTAGGTGGTAAGACACCTTCAATAGGGGTTGGCTCGACTTCGGTCCCCAAGTTCCCGGTTTCATCGCCATTTCCCTTAGAACTTTCTTGAGAATGAGTGGGGAAGTGGTTGCAACAATGACAGTGGCAATCTATGCACCACTCCCCAAAGGGTCAATCTCCGGTGGGATTTGGAAGACTCTCCTGGTCCTTCCATCGCTTGTTGCTCATGTAGGATCCTGGATTCCCGCATGGCTTCTTTGCGTTTCTAGCTCTTACGCGGCGGCGGGTATAGATCCTCATCACTTCCTGAGAGAGCATCGAAGTGAGGGTGGGAGTGATCGGTGGTTCCGATGAAAGGACGGATGTGGGCCTTCTCACGAGCTTGACTTCTTACCGCCAACCTCTCATTCTCTTTTTCTTTGAAGATATTCAATATATCTAAGCGATTCTCTTCATCAAGTGTTTGGACCATTGTGGTCAACCCGAGGACATTCATCGATTCTTCCTCTTCTTCAATGAATTGGTCTTTTCGAACTGTTCCCTAGCGACTCGCCTTCCACTTCCTCCATTCACGCAGACGATTTTGGATGTCCGGGTATGGTGGAGATAACATGATCACATCATTATCATCATCTTCTTGCTGTCCTTCTTTCTCATGAATGGAGGGTAGTAGAGCTTCTTTCTTCACCCTCAAAGAACGCCTGTCGCGAGCGGAGACACGATCTGTCGACAGGAGATTTAGCTCTCTCGGCTCCTTCTAGTTCCTCGGCTATTACATCCCACAACTGGGTCTTTGACTAGCCCCTCTGATCGGCCTCAATGAGACTTGGCTATTTCATCAATAATTTGGAGACTCTACTTCTCCAAATTGTCTCAAATGATCTGTTCTAGCCGAGTGGCGGACTCAAATATTTTCTCAAGCTATGAACGCTTGAAGAGTCTTCTTTTTGGTCCTTACGAGAGGAATTTCTGGTTCGGATACGGTTTCCTCGAGTCCTTGGCGGCGGGGCGATCTTCTTTAAGTGGTCCGAGGAGCGCTTTTTGGCTTTTCGATCCTCTTTTTCTTGACAACTGGAGAAGGTATTTGAGGTTCCTTCTCCACTGCGGCTGCAGGGTAGGTGACTCGGCAGCGGGCGGTGCGGTTGTTTTCTTCTTCTTCTTTGTAGTTGCGGGAGAAGCTTTCTTCTTTGGAGGAGGAGACAAGCAATCTCTCTTGGGTGGTGATTCCCCCTCACTTGTATCCGCCCTTTTGGCGTATGCTCTTTTCGAGCTCTGAAAGATTTGATCGGAACATCTTCTTGTTGACATGGAACACCTTTCCATGTCGAAGTGGAACACCTTTCACCTCCATTCACCTAAGCTAATTACAAGGCCGTACCCGGAGATCCTCCAAAACGACCCATCGTCCTTGAAGGACTTATTTCCAACATTCTCGCAGATGCGCTATAGACAGACAAGTTACGCCCCGTTGACCTTCTTCTTCTCCATGATCGCAACCATGATGATCGGTTTGGTTTTGGAAAGGCGATTGAAGCTTCCAAACTTCATATCTACACATTTTGCGACGATATCCATCACTTGTGGTAATCGTCCTTGGCGGAAACTTCTTATCACCAAACCACCTTCGCAAAGACACTCGGGTCTAGCCACTTCCTTCCATGCGGCTGACCAAGTTTACATCGATTCAAATATTTCAGTACACCTTCCGACGGCAAAGCGAGCGGTGCTCCCTAAGGTCTTCAACATTGATGATAAAATCTTTTCCGTGAACCAGGACTTGATGCCCTCGTTGTGAAGTTCAACATTCACGTGAATCTGCGTGACCTCTTCAACGTAGGTCATCCGAAACTCCATTGTTAGAAAGGGTTTGATCCGGACTTCTCGATTTTGTCGGCTATCTTCTTCACGAAGGTTTCATCGAACCCTGTTTGACCATTCCTTCGAAATCCATGGTACAACCAGTGTGGATTTGCTTCCATAACTTGGTGAAATCGTAGGTTGATGCCATTTCGGTGATTTTTACTTTGAGCGAACTCGAGAAACTTGCTTTGAATATTTGTAGGGTTTTGAGAGAAAAGAGCTTTCTTTGCTTTTGGAGAGATGAACAGGTTTTGAGTAGTGTGGGAGAGAAAGTGAACAAATGGTATATGTATGGGTTGTGAAAGGAGGGCGTGCATACGGTTTTGAAATTTGATTGAGATCAATGGCTCAGTTAGCACGCCCGATTAGCATTTAATTTCTCGCATTTAATGCGCAAGATTTATATCCAATCATAGGCTTTGTCGTGCGACTTTTGGTTTGTACCGTTATTATTTCACCGACGTCATCCTTAAAACATTCCCGCTTATTTAAAAACGAACATTGCGTTTTTGTCACTTAGCTCATAAATGACTCGGCACTCATTAGTCGACTCAACTCTTCTTCTCTCTGTATTCACATAGGTACTCACCGTCGGCTAACTCGTCTGATTGATTTTGAATCTGGTGATTTACTTAGCTGATTCACGAGCTCAGCTTTATTTTCATATTTTCTTGTTTCATCTCTTCTCTTGAGTCTTCTGGTTGTTAACTCAACTCAATTAACCCTAGCTCATGCTTGAGTTCTTCAAATCTGGATTCACATAAAGGTTTTGTGAATATGTCAGCTAACTGTTTGTCAGTTGAGATGTATCCCAAGGTGATGTCTTTCTTTTCAACATGATCTCTTATGAAATGATATCTGACATCAATGTGCTTTGTTCTTGAATGCAACATAGGATTTTGAGTGATTGCAATAGCGCTCGTGTTATCACACATAATTGGTATCTCTTTTCTTCTACATCATAATCTCTCATTTTTGTCTCATCCATAAGACTTGGGCCGCAAAGTGCCGCGACTATGTACTACGGCCAGGTATGTGGATGTGGCTATTGAGTTTTGCTTCTTGCTAAACCAGGGAAACCAATATGTTTCCAAGCATTTGACATGTACACGAAGTACTCTTCCTGTCAACTCTACATCTAGCATAATCAGTCCGAGTAGCCAATCGGCATGAATCCTCCTTCCTTTGGATACCAAAGGCCAACTTCATGGCATCTCTTCAAATATCTTAGGATTCTCTTAGGCTGCGATCACATGGCTTTCCTTTGGAGAAGATTGGAATCTTGCACATACACCTACAACAAAGGTGATGTCCGCCTACTTCTTTGTGAGATAGAGCGTGATCCAATAAGTGCTATGTATCCGGTTTGATCCACATGTTTACCATCTGCATCCATGTCCATTTTGGTGATGTATTCATTGGTATTTTCACGAAGATTTCTCTTCCATACCAAATTTCTTCATTAAATCTTTGGTATACTTTGTTTGACTTATGAAGGTTCCATCCTTCAATTGTTTGACTTGAAGTCTAGAAAGAATGTCGACTCTCCCATCATACTCATTTCAAATTTGCCTTGCATGAGGTTTGAGAACTTATCACATAGCTTTTTGTTTGTGGATCCAAAAATAATGTCATCCACATATATTTGAACAAGCGGTATACTCTCTCCATCTTGAATTTTGAAGAGTGTTACATCCTCTTTGCCTTTGGTGAATCCATTATCTGTCGAAAATTGAGATAATGTATCAAACCATGCTCTAGGTGCTGTTTCAATCCGTATAGAGCTTTCTTGAGCTTGTACACCTTATCTCTAAGAGTTTTACTGCTCAAATCCTGGAGGTTGCTCAACATATACTTCTTCTTCCAACAATCAATTTAAGAATGCACTTTTTATATCCATTTGATATACAATGAAGTTCTTGCATGCAGCATAGGCAAGAAACATCCTTATTGCTTCTAATCTTGCAACGAGAAGCAAATGTTTCATCAAAATCTATTCCTTCCTCTTGGCAATACCCTTTGGCTACCAATCTTGCTTTGTTTCTTACCACGGATCCTTCCTCATTCATCTTGTTTCTAAACACCCATTTTGTGCCAATAACATTTTGATGGGTTGGTCTTTGTACCAATTCCCATACTTTGTTCCTTTCAAATTGATTGACTCTTCTTGCATGGCCGAATCAATGTGTGTCATCCAATGCTTGGGACATATCTTTTGGCTCTATTTGGGAAATAAAACAAGTAAACATTGCTTCTTGTTGAGCTCACGGATCGGTTCTTACACCGTCTCTTACATCTCCAATGACTAACTCGGTGGATGGTCTCTCGGCCATCTCACATCGAGGTTGGAGTAAGTCACCGAGTTCAATCGTCTTGCGGTTGTGTTGTCTTGAGCAGCTCTCTCATCATCACTTAGCTACAAATTCTCCGATTGTCTTTGAGATTCGATACTTCATCTTCATCTTGATTGATTATTCGAGCTTCAACTTCAACATATGGACTCTTACGCATAGTTGGTGATTGATTTATCATCTAACTCTTCAATGTCTTCTCCATTTACATTAGGTTCATCAACAACCACATGAATAGACTCTTCACGACCATAGTCGTCTTGTTCGATTCTATAGGCTTTACTTTCAAATTGAGTATCCCAAAAAGATACCTTCATCGACTTTTGCATAAAAAACTTTTAGATTATCCTTGCCATTGTTATGGATGAAGCATTTACATCCAAATATTTTAAAGTATGCAACATTTGGTTTTCTCCCCGTCCAAATCTCATAGGGTTTTTGTCATTTGTCTATTTATCATGCATCTATTTTGAGTATAGCATGCGATATTGATAGCTTCACCCAAAATGTTTTTGGCAATCGAAACTTGACTAACATGGTTCTTCCGGCTTCCTTGAGAGTTCTGTTTCTTCTTTACGCTACTCCATTCTCTTTGTGGAGTCCTTGCTGCAGATAATTCATGAGCTATACCATTTTGAATACGATCTTGAGTTATTATTCCATTGACAAACTCGGTTCCTCTATCGATCTTATCTTAATAATGGTTTGACTTTTCTCATTTTGAACTATTTTCATCGATTGAGGTAACTTCGCAAAGGTTTCCTTCTTTTTACACATGAAGATTGTCCATGTATATCTTGAATAATCATCCACCACTACTAGAGTGTATTTCTTTCCACTTATGCTAGTTGGCTCAATGGACCAAATAGATCCATATGCAACGGATGCAATATCCTTGTTGAAGATGGACTTGACTTCTCTTTGAATGATGATTTGATCTGCTTTCCCATCGGCATGCATCACGGACACTTTCCTTCTTGTATCTTTTGAGTCCGTAGTCCTTTTACAAGATTACTCCTTGCAAGCTTGTTGATTGTCTTGAAATTTAGGTGACTTCGAGCTTCTTGTGCCACAACCAAATGCTTGATTCGATGTACTCTTTGCCAGAGACAAGTGCTTGGTGTGGCAGTCGACCAATCTACCACATACATGTTCTTCCGTCTTGATCCTTGCAACACTACTTCATTTGATTCGATGTCTTTGATTTGGCACACTCCCATATTGAATCCAACATTGTATCCCTTGTCGCAGAGTTGGGCGATGCTTAACAAGTTGAGGTTGAGGCCTTCAACGTATGCAACATCTGTGATTTCTAATCCATTTTTCTTGATGGATCCGTGCCTCTTATTTCCCCAGAGCTTCATTTCCTCCAAATATGACTTTTGCGCCTCTAATCTCCTTGAATTTTGATAGATTTTTCTTGTTTCCTGTCATGTGTTTAGAACAGCCACTATCCATGTACCAGGTTCCTTGGCACTCAGCTGTTCCTTGAACCTGCAATCAAGGAAATCGTTTTTTAGTACCCATACTTGCCTGGGTCCTGAGGGGTTAGTATTGTAAGATGATCCAACCAACCTATAGCCAAATGATCTGACTCTAAGAGGTTGCCATCTATCTGTGCCATAATCATAATTCACTTTGGCAAATTGCTTGGGGGCTTTGTATTTCTGAGTGTTGTGCTTGGGTGCATATGTGTGCTGATGATAGCTCTTTTGCTTTGGAATGACCTTTGTTGAGTTCTAGGTCTTTGCCATTTTGGCATGTACTCCATAGGTCTTGGCTGATATTTCACATTATTCCAATCAGCTTCACTTGGGTAGTTTCTACCATTTCCATCATTTGTGTTCCTTTGATAGAACTTCTGGGGATTTTGGTAGCTCTGTTTCTTCTTCACAGAGTACTTCCTGTTTGGAGTTTGCTGAGGAACTCTGCTGGATTTCTTCTCAGCTGTCCTCTCAGCATACTCAACTGGTTGTTTTCATTTTCCTTTATATCCAAGGCCAGTTTGTTTGTGATTGTGCTTTGGAATAAATGTGTGTGCAACATTTGGTGTCTTGGATTTTTGAGATGCTTCATTACTTGAAGATCCTTTTTCCAAGATCACTCTTGGAGTTTGACTATGCACAAAGGAATTGAATCCTATGCCTGTCTTGTCTCCACATTCTTTTTGGCTCAAGATAAGATCATCCAATGATTTAGATGCCTTTGTGAATGAAGTAATCACATTTTTGAGATCATTTTCTCTTTTTCTATAATGATGATTTTTGCTACTAGTTTAGCATTTTCACCTTGACTCTTTGTTCTCATCAACTATGTGACTTAGGGTACTCGGCTCCTTAGTCACCATTTTGTGAGTTTTTGGCTTATGAGCTGGCTGTTTTCCTCATTTAGTAGTGAGTGTGAGGATTTAATGTGCTCAAAGTCTTTCATCATTTTGCCTAATGAATCATAAAGATCGAGTGGGTGATGAAGTGTGTGTGTTACAATCACTATCACTAGAATCAATGAGATGAGTTAGAGCGTACCTCATCTTCTTGGTCGAGTTGATCTTGTTCTTTAGCCATTAGGCGATTAAAGCTTCTTCTTCGAGTCACTGAGTAGTCGACTTCAGCACGCTTTGCCGAGTCTATTGCTTCTTTTGACTACGGGATATGGACAACCAATGGCAAAGTGTCCTGGTTGTCTCAATTCCAACACAGGTTTTAAACTTTTTGATTAGCTCTCTCATTTCTTGGGTTGTCGGGTCTTTGATATTCGACCTTTTGATACTCAGCTCTTTTTTGGCTTATCTTCCCTTGACTTGGAGGGAGCTGAATGCCTTCTGGAGGATTCACCTTTGTTTCTTTTGTAGTTCTTGTTGAAGAACTTGTTGAATCTTTTAACCATCAAGGCAATTTCCTCCTGGTCAATGATTTCATTGGTCTCAGCTCTCTTCCCTTCCTTGACTATGAGTGCAACTGTTTTGGGTACAACTATCTCCTCTTGATCTTTTCTTCTCAGCTCAAACTCATAAGCTTTGAGGTCTGAGAATAGTTCATGATTGGATGTTTTTGATAGGTCCATCGAGTGCCTTAGAGCCATGGTCTTCATTTCCCACTCAGCTGGGAGGCTCCTTAGTATCTTCATACACATCTCCTTCTGTGTGTATTCTTTCCCAAGTCTTTGAGAGCTCATTTGTAATTTCAGTGAATCTAGCATCCACTGGTCCATCGTTGCACTGCAAGCATTTTAATGTTTTCAAATTTTTGAACAACAACAGATAAATTGTTTTCCTTGATTTGCTCGGATCCTTCACAAATTAATGTTAATTTATCCCGATTTCTTTGGGTTTGTCTTGCAAGATTTGACTTTGTTGAACATGGCTTTGTCCAAGGTCTTGTAAAGTATATCCTTGGCCAAATTGTCCAAGTTGTATCTTTTTCTCTCATCATTTGTCCATTCGACTCTTGGTTTTTCAACCATAGGCGGTCAGGAAGGAAACGACCTCCCTCTCCTTCACCGTAGAAAGACTCTCTCTTGCTGGTGTGTTCACCTTCATTATTTGCGGTGGCCCATCCTCTATCACTTTGTCCACATCTCATCATGTAAAGCTGATAGATGAGCTTGCATACGTATTTTCCGATCATCAAATTCTTCAATGGTGAACATAGGAATGCGTGTAAAATTTGCTTCCATGATAATAACTTTGCTGATAATAAGAATGGTTTTTGAAAGAACAAGTGTTAAAAAATTTCTTTGAAAGATTGGAGATCCAGTTTAGTAACCATCACGGAAGGCTCAATGAACCAACCGCTCACGATACCACTTGTAGGTCCCGAGGGTGTGAGTAAGGTTTAGAAGGGGGGTTAAATAAACCTTACCAACTTTTCGATTTTAGTCCTTTTAAAATATCAAAGAGTTAAATACACAAATAAGTCCTTGAAGGGACGACTAAGTTAGTCAACCAAATGAGTTAGCCACTCAACACTCGATTGAACTGTTAATAGAATAGCTCAATTTTTAGTCTAAACCTTAACTTGGGTGTGATAAAATTTTCATTGGAAAGAACAACACCCTTGAATTTGGTTTAGGCTTGTTTTAACACTTGGTTTTAGCACTTTGTTAATTATCGAGTTGGGTAGCAAATTATCGCGAGATATAAAGTGATATCACGAATTTAAATGCTGAAATGTAAATAACACAATAATTTTTATAGAGGTTCAAGATGGGGTAATTCTTCTAATCCTCTCTTCTCCAACTCTGGAGGAATCCACTAAGTATTGATCGTGAGTACAAAGTGGTTATCGGTCCGGATGTAAGTCTTGATCACACACGGTGACTTGATCCTTTGGGACTCGATCGAGATGCCTTGGTCACACAACCGGCTTCTCGTTCGACTCGACTTCTTCATAGGGCATACGCTTTGCTACTTCACTCACTTGCTCAAGCTTCTTGGATTTGATCACGAAGCCCTCCAATAACTTGAGACTGTTCGACCTTGAACCTTTCTACAATCCTCCTTGGAATGTAGACCCCTTTTGATCCTTCAAAAGTTTCATATTCAACAGTTAGAAGTTGTCTTCCCTCCACGACTTGGTGTTGGATTAATTTCCTTTGAAATTTAGGCTTGAGGATTTTCTTGAATAACTTGAGAATATTTTGCGAGTTACTGATTCGAATAATAGCTTGAATGTTCGTGGTTCAGGTAACTTTTTCTCAAAGTGATTCCTCAGCCTTTTATAGTGAACTTTTAAAAATCTGCCCGTTGAAGAGATAGGCTGATTTTTAAAAATCACTTTGTGTTCGTTGGCTTGTCTTATTGCAGTCCTTGATATTGACATTTCCTCGTATTAAATGAACATTCAACTTTTGAGTCTTACACAAGTGCGGTGCTTCCCATTGGTTTATTCCTTTTGCATGCTTCCTGGGATGAGCACTTTAAGACATGGCAACATGGAAGTATTACTTGTTTAGGTAATATTCTTGACTTCGTAACGGATTATTTTCAGTTAACTCCTCTTTGCCTTTTCCCAGGTGACTTGAGTCTGCTCCAATGATTGAATGACTCATCTGTCACTTCAACTTGACTTGCTTCTTGAGTTGACTTGACTGACACTTCACACAACTGTATTCCAACCGATACTCCTTCAGTCGAGTTCTTGACTTCTCTTCCTCGCCTTATTCAATTTCTTCACTTCACGTGGAGTCTTCATCCCAATCTTCAGTTGACTTCTTGTATGTCCAGGCATAGCTGACTTGACTCAGCTAGTACAACCCTATCTATTACAATACAAATTACAAGGAAAATAGGGTGCCAACTTTCTAGTCTAAGTTTTACATGGCATTCATCAAAATCTAAATCTAATAATTAAATTTTCCCAACACAAACCCTACCAAATCTTCAAAGCAAGTTCATCAAGTTCGTTCGGTAAAAATCACCAAATGGCATCAACCTACAATTTCACCAAACTAGGGAAGCAAATCCACACTTTGGTTCTACCATGGATTTCGAATGAATGGTCAAACAGGGTTCCGATGAAACCCTTGTGAAGAAGATAGTGACAAAATCGAAAGTCCGGGTCAAACCCTTTCTCACAATGGAGTTTCGGATGACTTATGTTGAAGAAGTCACCCAATTCTACGTAAACGCTGAAGTTCATGACGAAGGCATCAAGTCGTCTATTCACGACAAGGAGTTTACCATCATCTGCTGTGAAGATCTAGCGAGCATTGTTTCTTTGCCGTCGGAAGGAAGGTGTGTATGCGAGATATTTGAAGTGATGTAAACTTGGGCTGCTGCATGGAAGGAAGTGGCGGAGACTGAATGTCTTTGCGAATGTGGTTTACACAAATTGATAAGAAGTCAGAAGGAAGATTATCATAAGTCGTTGGATATCATAGCCAAATGTGTAGATATAAAATTTGGAATCTTTAATCACCCAAAACCAAGGCGATCGTCATGGCTGCGATCATGGAGGAGAAGAAAGTAAATTGGGCTGAGTTTGTATACGACAAAGAAACTCGCCAAAATGTTGAAATAAGTCCTTCAAGGATGATGGGTCGTTCGGAGGATCCTTGGGATATGGCCTTGTGGTTGGCCGGCTGATGGAGGTGAAGGGCGTTCCACTCAGACATGGAAAGGCGTTCCATGTCAACAAGAAGATGTTTCGGGCAAACCTTTCCTGAGCCCGGGAGAGAGCATACGCCAAGAGGGCGGATACCAGCGAGGGGGAATCAGCTAACCCCGAGGAAACAGCTGTTGCCTCCCCTCCGGAGAAGAAAGCGCCCATGCGGCTAGAAAGAAGATTCTTTGCCTAGCAACGAAGAAGAAGAAAGATGCACTGTCCTGCCCCGCAGTCAGTCACCGCCCTGCACTGTGTCTCCCCCCCTGCGACCGCAGATGGAGAAGGAATCTTTAATACCTTCTCGATAATGAAAAAGAAGAGGACTGCCAAGGTGAGAAAGGCGGCTGCCTCTAAGGCAATTCCAAAGGCCTTTACCTTTGAGGAACCGGAGGAAATAGAACCAGACATTCCTCTGGTGAAAACTAAGAGAAGGAGAAGACTTACCAGGCATTGAGCTTAAGAAGGCATTGAGTCGCCACTCAATCGAAAAAGATCTCGAGATCCACTAAAGAAGTGCGATCTCGAAATTATTGATAAAAGTGCGATCTCGAAATTATTGATAAAGTGCGATCTCGAAATTATTGATAAAACCGCCAAGTCTGCTGAGGCCGATCAGCAGAGGCACATCGAAGACCCAATCGTGGGCCGAGCAGTGAGGAGCAAGAAGAAGCGGAGACAATGAATCCCCTTGTTGTGAGGAGTTGAAGCGGCCAGTATGTTGCCTTCTATTCTGAAAAGGAAGGGCAACAGGGAGATGATGATGAGGGCGATGATGATGTAATTATGTACTCTCCATTTGTATCCGGACATCCAAAATCGAGTTAGGTGAAGGTCGGGCGCCGCAGAGGATTTTTCCACGGGAGAAAATTCTCTCTCTAACCTTTTTTGTTTCTACATTGTCGTATATATCTTTGCTATTTACTTTTTGTATGTATGTTTTAAGTTTTGGCATCATCAAAAAGGGGGAAATTGTTGGGAAATTTATTGTTAGATTATGATGAATGCCACGTAAAACTTAGACTAGAAAGTTGGCACCCCATTTTCCTTGTAATTTGTATTGTAATAGATAGGGTTTTTCTGAGCTAAGCCAAGTCAGCTATGCTTGGATATATAAGAAGTCTCATCAAGGCTAACATGAAGACTCATTGTGAAAACAAATGAGTATGGAAAAGAGGAGAAGTCAAGAACTCGATCGAAGGAGTATCACCGTGGGATACTGGTGTGTGAAGTGTAAGTCAAGTCAACTCAAGAAGCCAAGACGAGTTGAAGTGACGATGAGTCTTTCAATCATTGGAGCGGACTCAAGTCACCTGGGAAAAAAGCGATCAAGTCAAGACAAGCAATCCCCGACCGAATCGGGGGCAAACGCTGAAAAAAGATCGCTTGGATTTAAGAAAAGGTCGCTTGGATTTATCCATGGTTTGTTTGTTTAGTTTATTTCTTATCCCGAAAATCCTATTTCTTAATTGTCATTTTAACTCAGAATAGGATTCTTTTTTTTTTATATGTTCTATATAATGTCATTTTTCCCCTTTCAAGGATAAGACATACTTGATTCGATCTATTTCTTTATTTCCCCATGAATCCGATGTTTGTAACAATAGGGACAAAATTTTCTCAATTCTAATCGATTAGGCATATTGTGCGGTTCTTTTGAGTAATATATCCGAAATGCCCGTTGATACCTTCTTAACACCGTTTGAATACAAAATGGTACATTTTCATATCCACGGGCTTATTAGCTAAATGGCAATTGGCACATACAATACGCCCATCGCTTCTCGTGGATTTTCATAACCTGCTTTGCGCAAAAATGGGATATGCACTTGAAATGGATGTCCGAGTTATGATATATATCATGAGCGTCTGGAAATAGATCGAGTAATCTGTTTACGTATCCAAGAAAAAGTATTTCTAGTTTGCATGGTCTAATCGTTGATCCGAAAATTTCTACAATAAAATTGGGTAGGTCGCTAGTATAGTTCCCTATCCACGATTCTCGCTATTTACTTTGGAATGGAATACTATAGATGAAAATCCCCGGATAGGAAGTTTTTAATGCTTATGTAGAACTACAAAGTAAGAAACATTCTAATCTAATTGGATTAGATTAATATATTAATTAGATTTTAGATTAATATTTAGTAGATCATTTATTAATCATTCATTGAATGATAAATAACTACAAGTGACGGAGATACGATTTAAATAACGGAAAATCCAATATTTTAAAATAGTATCGAGAATAATCTGGAAAAGTGGAAACAAGACCAGATATAATTTGATCATTATGAACAAATCCAAAATCTTTGTAAACAGAACCAATCATTAGTTCCCAACCGTGGGGTGAATGAAATCCGATACATAAATCGGTTAATAAAAGAATCGAAAAAGCTTTTCTTTGTATCACTTAAGTTATATAGGAAGAATGCATTGCCAGAAGTCAAAAATATTACCTAAACAAGTAATACTTCCATGTGGCCATGTCTTAAAGTGCTAAGTCCCGGAGCGTGCAAAAGGAATAAACCAATGGGAAAGCCTTTTGCACCTTGTGTCGGACTACGAAAAGTTGAATGTTCATTTAATACGAGGAAATGTCAATATCAAGATCGCAACAAGACAAGCCAACGAACACAAGTGACTTTTCAAAATAAGTCTATCTCTTCAACGGGCATATTTTGAAAGTTCACTATAAAAGGCGAGAATCACTTTGAGAAAAGGTTACCTTGACAACTGAACCATTCAAGCTATTATTCGAATCGTAACCTGGAAAATATTGTCAATATATTCAAGCAAATCCTCAAGCCCAAATTTCGAAGGAAATCGATCCAACACTAAGTGTGAAGGAAAGACAACTTCTAATCTGTTGAAGAGGAAACTTTTGAAGAATCAAAAGGGTCTACATTCCAAGGAGGATTGTAGAAAGGTTCAAGGTCGAACCGTCTCAAGTTATTGGAGGGCTTCGTGATCAAATCCAAGAAGCTTGAGCAAGTGAGAAGTAGCAAGGCAAGCGCCCGTGAAGAAGGCCGAGTCGGACGAGAAGCCGGATGTGTGACCAAGGCATCTCCGGACCCGAGTCCCAAAGGATCAAGTCACTTGTGTGATCAAGACTTGTATACGGGTGATAACCACTTTGTACTCGATCAATACTTAGTGGATTCCTCCGGGAGTTGGAGAAGAGAGGATTAGAAGAATTACCCCATGTTCGAACCTCTATAAAAATTATTGTGTCATTTACATTTCAAAGCATTTAATTTATGCATATCATTTTATATCTGTGATAATTTGCTATCCAACTGATAATTAACAAAGTGCTAAAACCAAGTGTTAAAACAAACTTAAACCAAATTCAAGGGTGTTAAGTCTTCCATTGAAAATTTCATCTCGACCAAGTTAAGTATTAGACTAAGCAATTGAGTTATTCTATCAACACTCGGTCGAGTTTGTTGAGTGGCTAACTCTGTTTGGTTAACTAACTTAGTGTCCATCAAGGACATACCAGTGGAATTAACTCGAATTAACTCAACTAATTTAAAAGGACTAAATTCGAAAAGTTGGTAATGTTATTCAACCCCCTTCTAAACCTTACTCACACCCTTGGGACCTACAAGATTCTAATAAAAGTTTTAATGTACAAGTTAACAAAATATTTAAGTAATTAATTAAATAGTAGCAACTAGTAAATACATAAATAAAAATAATAATAATAAAAAGATATGTAGTCAATTATTGAGGGAAATTCAAAATTAGCGACACATTTCATTAAAATAAATATTGTGGTACATAGTCAAGCAAAGATATCCTCCGATAATATCGCAAAAATCTAATTATAAGCTTACAAAGTTTCGGGGCCTCACAACATGTTGGAAATTAGTTGGTGTGTATCGAACAACTATAGAAATTTGAGTAGAAATGTGAAAGAAAGTCGAAGCAAGAGTTTGACTATTTGTCTTTAAGACAAAATTGCCCCTCTTATGGTGTTAACGAATCGCAATCGCCTCCCAAGATACAATGACTTTACTTCTTGTGATAGCAATAGGGGTGGCCAAATGGAACCGAAACTGGGTTCCAAACTGGAACCAGAACCGTGGTCAACGGTTCCAAAATCAGAACCGAAACTGTGTAGATTGGTTCCTGTTCTGGATCCTTGGTCTCAAAAACCGTAGAACCGCGGTTTTAACGATCGATTAGAACCATATGTGGAACCATGGTGAAACTGCAACGAGTTTTATGTTTTTTGGTTAAAATATGCTAGAAGAAATGTTAAATATTTATTGTGATGTTTTATATTCATAACTACATGAGACACGTTTTAAACCAAATGTTTTAAACGAACTACATGAACTTTGATTCATCTACACTCTAATAGTATATATAGACAATTTAATATTATTATAATATTAAATAAAAAACTTAATTGAATATTAAGTCCAAGTTTTTTCTTCTTTTTCCCTTTCTTCTCAGAATCAACTTGATAAGTCATTTTTAAAAAATAAAAAAATTATCTAAAGATAAACAAATGGTTACGGTTAAAACCGAACCAAAACCGTGAGACAACGGCTCTGTTAAGTTCCTCCAAAATGAGAAACTGAACCGCAATTTCGAATCGAACCGATGATTCTAGAACCCGGCCACCGCTAGATAGCAATACTACAAATCACAAGAATAGAAAGCATTTGGTGTTCTATGAACTCTCGATTAACTTTTATATGAGAATGAGAATGAATTCGAAATTTTTCGTCTGCAAAATGAATTAAGGGACTACTATTTGTAGAGCTTCTTGTGCCTCTTGGACTTAGTGCAACCCCGGGTTCGGATCGATCATTACCGCGATCGAGATCACGCCTTGTGATCAACAACCACGATCTGATGGTCCAGATTGCATCCACGAAGGTACACATCTCTTCACATGCACTCCTGCACATTGAATAGTCGTGTCCAGTCATAGTGCCCTGTCAGCGAATAGACGCGTCCAATCAACACCACCACATGCCATGTGTCTCCACCCGAACGACTCTGCCAAGTCACTGCCACCTAATGGACCGAACCTTAATTTGATTTTTCAAAACTTTAAGGCTCCTCAAAGCTCCTCGCGACGATGCGTACGTACGAAGTGCAACGTGAGCCTTAAAGTGCCCAATGCGATTATGTGTGACATGCGCAGGCCCTACTCGGGCTTGGGCTTGGACGGTGCTCCGCGGCATCCTCAGTGCTATTTGAGCTAGCCAAAGGCAAAATCAAAATTGACATGGTCCACTAGGGTGTACCATAAGTAGCTCCATGTGATTACTCCTTATTAGTGGTGAAGCTCAATATAACGTAGTCAAACATTTAATACATTTCTAGTATGGGATAGGGCTTTCCATATCCCACCCTTTCATATTCCATATACTAAAAACATTTAAGTGGCTAACTTTATGCATTAATTTCTCATTCACTCGAAATTTGTTTTGAGAAAAATTCAAAATGCTAAATTCATCTACCTGAGTGTGTGATTACGATTATATCATTTATTTTTCAAATCTAATAAATGATCACACTTAAATAATTGTTCAAAATCGGGTCAAAATCCAATTTATTAAAACCAATGTCAACAATCCTCCAAATGAATGAAAAAATGCATATGAGTATCACGGACACTAAAGAGAGTTCAAGCGGAAAGTTATTGCATCGGGAGAGGTAACTTGTGGCTTTGAACCTTCCTTAGTGAAATACTTATTGGATTTTCTAGGTTGCACAAGATGCGATGTCTTGAATCTTTCAATTGTTTATGTAAACAAAAAAACAAGATCCACATAATATATTTCCTAACACCATTTGGTTTGCAAAGTTGTGTTCATTTTGGCCCTGGACAACATCTTGGATTCATAAGTGTTTCGTTGAAGTGGCCCATCTTCACACTTATATAGGTGATCTACTATTAAGATTCTGTCATACTCCACTTATTTTAAGTATAGGAATCATTAAGAGTTTATAACTTAACCTTACCACATTCTCGCAGGTTTCTCCACTTGGATAGGAATAAGTCGTAACATGTTCCAAATGTTTATCCGAATATTCATAACTTAATTTTTCAATTGAACCAATGTCTTTGCATATCCAATTCACAAGGTTGGGGTGCCGCTATGAACACTATTATTTTGTGGATTTTAAGCCCAATCCTTTTGATAAGCGATATCCTTGATCTCTATCCAAACCTTTAGTTAACGGATCTACCAAGTTTTCTTTCGATTTCACGTAATAGATTGTAATAACCCCATTTGAGATCAACTACCTAACAGCGTTATGTCTTCGACGTATATGTCGAGACTTATCATTGTACGTACTATTTTGAGCCATTCCTATAGTTGGTGGTGTTCGCCTTATTTTTAGCTTCACCGCAAGAGTACGATTGTAGTTTATATAATAGGGTTAGCAAGGTCGAATCCACGAGAGACTAATAAATTAATGTACTAAGTATTGAGATTGTAATAGTCATATTTTTATCTAGGCGATCGAAATTGAATGATTGGTTTTGTAAAAGCAAGACAAGAATTTATCCTAAAAAGACAAAGTAAAGATTGATTGAAAGATCAAGGAGATGAATGGATTCAGTGTGGTTTCAATTAATATCCCATTTTATTATCGATTAATCACAAGCAAAGTTATTATTATTCTTCCCTATAAGGCAATCACATAAAGTATTTTATCCTCTCTCGAGATGTATGTAAAAACGTTGATTGGATTATCCATGCTAGCATCTCTACTCAACAAGAGATATCCAACTTCCAAAAGCACTAAAGATTATAAATCCTCACAAATATTCACAAACTTCTCAATCATGGAAATATTCATGTCAAGTACTCACAGATCTAGTATTGAAACTCATATCTCGAATTATGAATCAATACATCAAAGCAAGTTAAACCAATGGCCATTTGATAAAATAAGTAATAAAATAAAGTACTCGAATAGTGTAAAAAATAATAACTTCAATTACAATTAAACATCAACAAAAATATCCATTAACCTAATGCCAAACCCAGAATCACAAGATGTTTAGCCGGGCATGAGAAATAAATAATTCATAGATAAATTATTCAAGTTCATATCTAACTAATCGAAAATAAATGATACTATGGAATGAGAAAACTCGGGGATGTCGTGATCTCTCGATCTATCTTCAATCCTCAAGCGTGTGGTTGTGACCTCGATCAATCTCACGAATCCTCCGGTAGAAAGGTTGCTCTTTTCTCTGCTTTCTAGGGCAAAAATCATTGCCCCTTTGTTTGGGGCCGCCTCGTCTCTATTTATACTTCCATTGGGTCAAAACCTAAGTTAAAAATCATCAAAACCTAACTTTCCCTTGCAGGACACACGAGCAGCGCGCGCGCGCCCGACCAACCCGTGCGGGTCTTTGAAGAACATTCACTTCTTTGAAGGGATGCACGGGTCGTAAATGCGCTCAATGCATGACCAGCCCATGCGGGGTGCCGTGGTGCTGAGTCTTGATCAGATGGCGCCGCGGGTCATGCTATGGACGCACGCCGCCTGCGCGTGTGCACCTAGCTGAGCGATATGTGTTTGTTTCTTTCCATTTCTCACCCAGTTCATCGACTTCTTCTCGATTCAACTCCAAACATCGTGCGTTACTTCAAGTATTGGCGGTCCTTTACCGCAATGCTCAATTGTCACCAAAATGCTACAAATATCAATTAATTCCTACAAACGAGCAAAACGTAATACCTTTCCCACTTTACGAAATAAAGCTCTTTTCACTCAAGTAATGCATGCATAACAACTAATTCTAACTACAATTAAGCCCAAAATACATGCAAAACACATACCAATCAAACCCCAAACTTAAACTATTGACAATCCCGGTCAACGCTTTATAAACAATAGGAGTAATGAAAGGTAAATCAAGAACAACACATCACAATTCATGTCATTTATCCATAGACGTCAAACAACAAATCAACTAAGCTTCGGATATCTAACACAGAGCATAAGTCAATTAAAGCCATGGCAAATACTTCGAATCACGCCTCTCATGGATTAAGTGTATACTCTCCTCTCTAGAATAATAAGGGACGTGTATTCGCTCAAATCATATCAATATTGAAAAATTACCATGGGCTTGCAAATCTTCTCACATCTCCGCCACTCGATTGTATGCAATTCATAAATCAGAACGGACTTTTCTTTTGGTTGTAATGAAGGCTCTTTGGTTAAGGTAGGGAAATATGGAGAAAGTGACTCAAACTCAAGCATATAGACTGGTAAGCATATTTTTTTTCTCAATCAAATATTCCCATTCAAATCAAACATGCTACCCCATTCACTTCTTATTCTTATCACGTCTCTCTTCTCCCTGTTTTTCATACAATCCACTTTCTTTCGCCTTACATCATAATTCTCAGCCTATAAGTTCATTTACGGCCAACTCACTTATACAGTTGATTTTTTTTTTATTTTTTTTATTTTCTTTTCGACTCTTTTGTGAGTATAAATCCTCTTTTTTCCTCATTTTCTACTTTTATTCCCAACATCCAACATGCACATAATTATCTAAATTCTCGATATCCTCTTATTCAACCTTATTCAATCCCCTTACTCAATGATATACGCTCAAGTTTAGGGTATGAGATATATAAAGTTAAGGCTTGAAATGTGGCTATCAAAAATCGGCAACAAGCTTAAATTGGCTAACTAGGGAAATTAAATGCCATTAGGTAGGCAAAAGGCTTTAAAGACTTAACAAAAATGGCCTAAAATCATTTTCATAAATTGCATACAACATGTGGCTTCGACAGATATACCAGAGCAAGTTCTAGAATTCATATCAACATGAATGACATACTCAATCAACAAACAAGACGCATATAATGAAAGCGAAAAAGGCTCAAAAAGCTCACGGGCTTGCAATTGTGTAATTCAAAGCATAACAACCATGATTTCAATATTCACAAGCTCCATATAATCTATTCTCAACCCGATCAACTCATGCTCAACACCCAATTCAAAACAACACAAACTGTTCATCGAATGCTCCCAAGATCACAACAAGCACACAATAGCGGTCAACTTACTCCCTAAAAACCTAAGAAAGCAATAAACGTGCTAAAGCAATAAACGTACAAAAATTAAAAACAAACATCTAATGCAAGGCAGCCTATATGCTCTAAATGCAACTATATGAATGCAATTTGTTTTTCGCCACACCATTTAATCAAAATAACTACCTCTCCTCCCAAACTGGAATAGAATTATATCGCATAGAAGAGAAGATAGAATTTCAAAGAAAAGTGTGGATTGGGAATGCATACCTGAATTCGCGACCTAATAATGCTTCAGCGAACTGACGCACGGACCGTCCGTGCGTCCCTGCGACGGTCTTTTTTCCAATTTTTTTTTAATAATAAAACAGGGAAATCCTAACTTAGAAAAGGGAAAAACAAAAATTAATACAACAAACCATTGGTTTGCCTCCCAACAAGCGCTAAATTTAACGTCTATAGCATGACGCCCGTAAACCCGATCATGGCTCCCGTAAGGTGAGGCAAGTCACCTTTTCATGTCTTTCTCCTTGCCAGTCTAACTCGCATAAGTTCGAGCCTCCTTTGAATGCCTCTAGCATAGAAGTCTCACGTCGGTCAACTGCCATATTCTTCTTGTTTGCATCGTGCGGCGGCATTACACACGTGTTTACGAGTTCTTTGTCCCTCTTCGTGTGCTTCGCTTTCTCACATTTCAAGATTTCTGCACATGATCTAAAGCACACACACAATCACTCAAATTTAAAGTATTAGCACATGAATCAATGACGATAAAGATTCTGACTCTCTATTTTATCATGAGTTTTCCCAACCTTATGTTTGATAAATGGTTTTATCAAGATTTTGATGATTTTGTTTTTATACCAAAACAATGTTTTTAAATGTTGTCCAAATACTCCTAAATGATTTAATTTGTTTCTACTAATTTTTCGGAGTATTTCTTCAAGTTTATTTTCGACAAAAATATTGGACAACACTTTTGATGATTTTGTGTTAATGTGTTTTTACACCAAAACAATGTTCTAAATGTTATCTAAATACTCCCGATTGGTTTAAAATATTTTTACTAAATATTTGGAGTATTTCTTGAGGTTTATTTTTCGACAAAAATTGGACAACATTTACGTCTCTTAGTCGACCGGTCACCCTATAGGGCAACCCGTACACAAGATGATTTTTGGAACAGAAAATGAGGCAGAAAAAAAATCACACAGTCGATCGGTCGCATGGGGCGTCGACCGGTCTGTCGATCGGTCGCCCGAGAGTCGACCGACTACATAGGATGCAAAACTCTTCTTGTTTCACATTTGGAGGGCCGGCAGCTAGGCGAGGTCGACCAGTCGAACCCCCATCGACCGGTCACCCGTGTAATGTTTTAGTGCATTTTTCAAACGTCTATTTGTCTTGTGACCGTGCATCTATGGTTTAATGACAAAAAAATTCTAACCGTTGTGCAAACAGAGCAATTTTTCCCTTATTTGTAGGATTGATTTCTAACAGCTATATTCTTCATTTGTTGCAATTTTTACTGATTTCAATCTCCTAGGAGGAGCCTATCATGTCCAAGACATCTTCTATAAATAGATGAAGAATTGAAGCAACAAAAATGTGAGAATACTACAACACAACAAGATACACTCAAGCAAACATATTTGTTTTTCATTGTTATTATTCTTGTTGTAATAGCCTAAGGTCTTTCATTTTCACATCTTGAGGTCTAGGCTTATTTCTTGATTACACTTGCACTCATAATTGTAATATTCATTATCGAGTTGTAATTTTGATTTTGGGTTATCATTCAACACAAGATATCCTTGTGAGTGTTCTTGTGGTAAGAACACACTTGGATGATCTAGGTGATATGTGCAAGACGATTGTGGTGATCTTCTCATTGAGGTGTTGAAGAATTTGATATTCTTCAAGGTTGAAGATTGTGGTCATCTTCACAAGGTGCCATTGGAGATGTGGTAATCTTCAAGAGAGATTGTGGTAATCTCAAAGGTGGTGTTGTAGAAGAATGTGGTGCTCTTCAAGGTGATGTTGTAAGGTGTTGTATTAATTTTGGTAATTAATAAAATCTTTTTTTCTTTTTGAAATCCATCCCGGAGATACTGGGGTGGTAGAGGATTAGGCCCTAGGTGGGTTGAACCTCTATAAATCGACGCGTGTTGTTTACTTCCCGCACCTTTATTATTGTCTTGGCTTGTTTGATTCGAAAAAGAGGGCTAAATCGAGAAAATGGAGATAATCTATTCACCCCCTCTAGATTATCGTAGCCGCTTGGACTTACAAGTGGTATCAAAGCCAAACTCTTTGGCAAGCTCATTCCACATCGCGAGTAAAGAGGAACGATCATCGGCTACGAATGAAGTCTACCATACCGGCGCCTCCACCACCAAGCAACCACTATTTGATTCCAAAAATTATACATTTTGGAAAGAAAGAATGGAATGCTATCTACAAGGTTGCAGGTTCGATATTTGGAACACGATCGTCAATGGAGAATACACCACACACTTTCAAAGTCCTCAAGGAGCTCAATGATGAAGAGAAGAAAATCATCTCCTTAAATGGTAAAGCTCTAAATATTTTGTATTGTTCACTTACCACTTTGGAATTTGATCATATTGTAGAAATTCAATCGGCATATGAAGTATAGCAAAAATTAGAATCCATCTATGAAGTATATGCAAATGAAAGGAACAACTCAAAAGCATCTACTTCTCAAGTGGATACAAAATCAAATCCAAGGAACAAGCTATGAAGAAGTTGAACAATGTCTTATGGGCTTCAAAGAAGAAAATGAGGTAAGTTCTAAACCCTCTACTTCTTATGATAATGAATTTCATAATGATTATAATGATTTGCAAAATTATTTTGATGAGATTCAAAATGAATTCCAAAGCTTACTTGTTAAATACAAAAATTTGAAAAAGGAATTCAATGTTTTGAAAAATGAAAAGGATAGTTTATTTGCTTCATATGAATCACTTTCATGTGCTCACACCACCACACTTGATAAGTTTAGAAACCTTAAAAAAGAAAATAGTACTCTTGTTGAGAATATTAATTGCATGAAAAATGATTTATCAAAATCCAACTTGAGTACCGATAAAATGACCGATATTGTTGATGTTCATAGTTGTGATAAATTGAAACAAGGACTTGATCATAGGCCTAGTGTTGTTAATCATATGAAAAAGAATCAAGTCTCTATGCATGTTGGTCATTATGCTCCTCGAATTATTACTTGTTTTTATTGTGGTAAAAGGGTCACACGGTTAATATTTGTCGGGCTAGAAATAGCTCTAATTATTGTTGGAGACCTAAAAGTCTCAAAGCTAATCTCAAAGGACCCAAACACTTGAGGGTACCACAAAACAATGTTATATTAGGTACGCGGCGGAATAAAAATCAAGGAAAATTCATATCTCCTAGAAGACATCAAATGACCATCTCATTTGATCAAAGGAGAAGACATCACCACAATGAATTTCCAAGAGAAAGACATTATCAACAATGGGAAAGACATAATCCTTGGAAATGGAACAATCGGAGAAGCCATCATCAACAAGACGATTTTCAAAGGAGAAGATATCATCAACAATGGGAACGGCACAACCCTTGGAAATGGCATAATTGGTAAACCGTATCTCCCCATTTAAATATGCATTTTATTTTATTATTATGCATGTTTTTAATTGTGCCTAATTTTTCAAAATGAGTTTTTCAAAAAATTTATTTTTAAAATCAAGGTCTTCAATATATTTGTGTGTTCTTAAATTTTTTTTTTAAAAAAAAGAGGACCTTGCATGTTATTTTTAAAACTCTTGTGCATTTACATAGACTAAGGTGCTTTTATTATCTCTTATGGTTTTATATAGCATAAGCACATTTATGATATCTCTTATTGTAGGTCCCAAGGGGTGTAAGTGTAAGGTTTAGAAGGGGGTTGAATAAACCTTACCAAATTTTCGATTTAGTCCTTTTAAATCTCTGAGTTGATTCTACACAAATGTGTCCTTGATGGACAGTCGAATTAGTCACTCAAGAGTTAATCTCTCAACAGACTCAGCTGAGCTGTTGATGGAGTAACTCACTTTGTTGGCTATAATTTAACTCAACTTGTGGTTTTATTTTCAGCGGAAGACTTAACACCACTTATGTTTGATTAAGCAAGATTTTAGAGCTTGATTTAGTACTTATAATTTTATCAAATGGATAGCAAATTTATCGGCGAGATATAAGCGATTAAAAGTGCGAGGAATTTAAATGCTTTGAAATGTAAATGACACGAGTAAAGTTTTTATAGAGGTTCGAAGATGGGGTAATTCTTCTACTCCTCTCTTCTCCAACTCCTGGAGGAATCCACTAGGTAATGATCGGTTTACAAAGTGGTAGCAGTCCCGATACAAGTCTTGATCACAACAGCCGACTTGATCCTTTGGGACTCGATGCTGGAGACGCCTTGATCACTCGGTGGCTTCTCGTGCGACTCGAACTTCTTCCGCGGGCAGTTTGCCTTGCTACTACTGACTCACTTGCTTAAGCTCTTTGAATTTGATCACGAAGCCCTCCAAAAGCTTAAGACTTGGTTCAACCTTGAACCTTTCTACAATCCTTCTGGAATGTAGACCCCTTGTTTTTCGATATTTTCCTCTTCAACGATTGAAGTTCTCTTTCCTTCACGGGTAAGTGTTGGATTGATGTACTTGAAATGTAGGCTTGAGGATTGAGAATGTTTCAGTTTTTCTAATATGCTTGTTTATCTCATATGTGTGTCATCTTTGTATATCTTCCCAAACAAACTCCTCGGCCTTTTATAGTGAACTTTCAAAAATTTGCCCGTTGAAGAGATAGGCTTATTTTTGAAAGTCACTTTGCGATCGTTGGCTTGCGGTTCTTGGAATTGCCATTTCCTCGTATGAATTGTTCTTTCACCTTTTTCGAGTTACGACACGGTGTAGTGCTTCCCATTGGTTCATTCCTTTTGCACGCTTAAGGGGATGAGCACTCAGAAAGGTGGTATGGAGATATTACTTGTTTAAGTAAATCTCTTGATTTACGTAACGGTTCTTTTTTCTGATTATCTCGACTTATTTGCATTTCCTTGCTTTCCCCAGGTGACTTAGAGTCGACTTCCAATCATGGATGACTCTTGTCACTTCAACTTGAGACTTGGCTTTTCTTGAGTTGACTTGGTGATGCTTCACTGTGCATCTCACCGCTTCTTCAGTCGAGTTCTGTCTGCTCTTCTTTGCCATACTCACTTGTCTCTCAATGAGTTTTCCTTCAAGTCTTGATTGTCTTCTTGCATGTTAGGGCGTAGGCGACTTAATTGGCTTGGCCACTCTAATTGTTACAATACATTTTACAACAAGAATTGGGGTGCCAACTTTCTATTCTAAGTTTTACATGGCATTCATCAAAATCTAAACAATAAAATTCCTAACAATTTCCCCCTTTTTGATGATGCCAAAACTTAGATTATATAAAAAAAAAAAAAAAACTAAGATACATACGAGATAGTGTATTGACATAGAATGTATGCGTAGAGTCAATTCTTTTATTGATCATATCATTCTTGTTCCTTAACACAACTGTTTACAAGGTGTATCAGAGCACATAATTGTCTTCAAGAAAAATAAAGATTTTATAGCTTTATTACAGAAGACTTACATTGTATGTATTTACATAATAAAATACACGAAGGGGTGGACAGCAACACTTCATCTTCTTCGCTGTCTCCTTCTTTCGTCTTGATCAGCATCTTCTTCTCTTCTTCTCTTCTTCTCGTCGTCAAATTTTTGCCTTCTTTTTCTTCTCATATGCCTTCTGGCGGCTTCATCTTTTCTTATTCTTTCTGTCTCTCTGCCCATAGCCGAGTTTGTCTCTTGTTTTCTTCTTCTATTCTTTTTGCATACTCGGCGTTGGTTTTAGCCACTTTCAAATTTGCCACTTGGTCAAGCCCGGCCCCGATAGATCCCTCCTTTCTTCCCTGGATCTACGTATTCAATATTCTTGGGAGAGGCCTAGTGCAAGCTTCTTCCTCCACTCTACTTGCTTCTTCCTCTACCTGCGGGCGTATCTTGAACTGGGGTCTTCTTCTTTCCAGTGAGTGACCGGCGGAGTGACCCGCGAGTGGCTGGTTGTCTGTTGCTGTCGTCTTCTTCACATAATGTGAGACCACTTTTCCCGATCTGAGTCCCAAGCTTGAGCCATAGACATATTTGCAAAGTATCCCTCGACTCGGCGTTTTAAATTCATCGGCGATCGTGGCTCTGTCCCGACATCTGAGATGGCATAGGTGTCTCTGTCTACTGGAATGCCTCCGTGTTCTTTCAAGATGTTCATCACCCTGGCATCCATTCTTCCTTCCACTTCCTTCATCCCTGCTTCAATTGATTTTCTCTTTTCAGCCATAGATACAACAGAGTGTTGGAGTGGCAGAGTCACGGGGAGTTTGCTGCTTATAATGTCAGCTGTGACAGGACCTTGTTGGGGGGTTTGTGCAATCATCAATGTCACATCTGCTGATCCTTCCCCCTCAACAAGCTTTCCTTTCTTCTGTTTCAAGACTTCCTCAGCTGATTTTCCCTTCTCAGCTGCTCCTTTCTTTTCGGCTTCAGATTTTGCTGCTTTAAGGTATTCCTCTTCCCCCTTTTTGGCATCATCAAAGGATAGAGGAACCCCAGGGAACATCTGGCAAGCATGAAGTCGAGTCTTCGATGGTTGAGTTACGCTTCAAGTCGATCGTTGTATGCAGCACGGAATTCAGATCGAGTAGCGTTGGATTCTGCTGAAATCAGCTTCATCTCAGCCATGAGAAGGCTGAATTTTCTTGTCATGTGTTCTTCCAAACGCTGTAGATCATTTGTATGTTGCTCACGCAGCAGCTTGATCTCGGCAGTGTGAGCTTCATGCATATGCTCAATGTGTTCTCTCAGCTTCGTCTTTGCATCAGTATTTTCAGCTCTCCACACCAGCAGCTTGTTGAACAATTGTCTGAAGTATCTCACCTGTTCCACACGCATTGTTTGCTGCTGTTGCCACCATTCCCTTATCCGAACTGTTATGCCTCTTAAATCAGCTGTAAGGGTGGCATCTCTGTTGTCCAGTCGCATGTCCAAAGAGGCCTGATGCCTCTCCATCCTTTCAACCTCAGCAAAGAGTGCCTTGAACACTTCTCGAACTTCAGCTGATTCTTCTGTTGCAGCTGATGGCCATACAACGCATCGAAGTCATAATCAGCTGGAACGATGGTGTCTGATGGAAGAACAGGAGCTGGTTTGTAATAGCGTGCTTGTTCGTTTCCTGACTCTTCGTGGAGTTCTGGTATCTCCAGTGAGAAAGGGAAAGATTCTACAAAAGATTCATCACCGCCAACTGGGATCTGTTCGATGATGAGCGGTGCGCGTGAAGTTCTTTTTTGGGAATCGATCTGCTGCGGCTTGAGGAGCCTGAGCGGTGGTCTCTTGTTCAGCTGGGTTACATTGTGAAGTAGACCGGCTTGCTGAGCCTCAGCTGTCTTAACAGCTTCGTTAAATCTTAGCTGATTTCTCCATTTCATGGACTGGTCCTCGGCCTTATCGAAGCGTCATCGGACGATGATGAGATTTCCATTGGTGGCTCATCATCAAAATTGAAGGTTTGACGAGTAGTCTTGGGATCGAGACTTGCTCGTGCTTGGAACATCCGCGGCTGAGTCTTTTGGATTTGTCATGGGGATGACTCGGCTTCTTCGCCTTGATCCCGGAAAAGTGACATCGGGGTTGTCCTGGGAATCATGAAATGCGCTGATCTCTTTCTCGGATGGGTCGATGATACCGGGAGGGATGTTCTCTACTTGTTTGCTTTACCCGGGAAGTCTCAACCTCCCGTGGGCCTTCATTTCCTCCAGCCCGGTCTCTATTCTGCGAGGTCTTGGTCCTCCTTTCGACAGTGTCGGTATGTCTTAGGGTCTTCTGATGGCATCCATTGGAGTCTCAACCCCATGGATTGCACTTTCATCGCCAGTGTTAACTCCCGGGGCATTCCTTCCTGTGCCTCGACTGCATCGGCGGCGTCATTAGCCTTCGAGTAGTTGGCACCTCGGTGAGACAGTCTCAAGCTGTCCGCGAGCTTCGTTGATGGCAACTTGTTGTTCTTCTTGTGTTTGAATTTTCTCTACTTCGCCTCCTACATACTTTGTGGAGTCATCTGCGGCATTCTCCGACCTTCTGCGGTGGAGGGGAGTTTCCCCCTCGGTGGCGCACCGAGTGACTTGAATGGGGTCACTCGTCTCCAAGCTCCCATTGTTTCGATTGATTGCTCAGCCGTTGGGGCGGTGGTAGCACACCCCGCAATAGGGGTTGGCTCGATTTGGGGTCCCCACTATCCCAGTTTCATCGCCATCTCCCTTATTGCCTTCTTACGAGTGAGTGGGGGAAGTGGTAGCGAAACATCACTGGCTATTTGTTGAACCACTCCCATTGGATCGATTTCAGGTGTGTTCTAGAGGACTCTCCTGGTCCCTCCATTAATCTTTGCTCGTGAAGGATTCTTGATTCGTGCAATGCTTGCTGCATTTGCAACTCTTACGTGGCGGCGGCATTCTGCGGTTCCTCGTCAGCTTTGTCGGAGAAGACATCAAGGAGAGGATGTGTGTGTTACGTGGTGCGGGAGATAGGGGCGGATGCTTGCCTTCTCACGTGCTTCGGCTTCTTGTTTTTCTCTCTCCTTGTCCTTGTAGATCTGCAGGGATTTACGTGCGATTGTCTTCATCCGTAGTGGGAGCACATAGTTAATCGAGAAACTTAGCGATTCCTCTTCTTCTTCTATGAACTCGGGCCGTTGGAACTGTTCCCTTGACTTACTCAACTTCCATTTCCTCCACTCACGCAGACGATTTTGGATGTCGGGTAAGGTGGAGATAGGATCATTACATCACTATCCGCTCTGGCGGAGTTCTTCTTGTGCTTGGTGTGTGAGCTACAAACTGTGTCTTTGGGTTGCCTCTGTGATCGCCTTCCAGGCAGACTTGGCTGTTTCATCAACTACATCCGGAGACTCTACTTCTCCGGTAGTCTCCATTATTTGTGCTAGGTGAGTAATCGACTCAGCTGGTTTCTCTGTTCGGACCGCTGACAAGTCTTCTTCGTCTCTAGTTTGTACCGAGAGGATTTACGGTTGAGAGACGGTGTCCTCTCGAGTCTTGGCGGCCGGGGCCGTGTCTTTGGTGTTTGTTTACGAGGAGGCCGTCTTGGCTTGTCGGTTCTCCTCCTTTTGACGATCGGAGAAGGTATTTGTGAGTCCTTCTCGACCGCTAGCTGCGAGCGGGGAGACACGAGCTGGCAGGGCGGTGACTCTGCGGCGGGCAGGAGCATGTTTGGTTTTCTTTCTTTGCGAGGCGGCAAATCTTCTTAGCAAACGAGGGCGACTTTCTTCTTGGGGAGAGAAAGCAAGCGTATCTTCGAGGTCAATCGATTCCCCCTCACCGGTGTCGGCTCTCTTGGCGTAAGCTCGCTTCACGAGCACCGAGAGAGGTTAGCTCACGAACATTCTCTTGTTAACATGGAAGGCCTTCCCATGCCTAAGAGGGACTCCTTTCACCTCCATAGCCGCCAATCACCAGGCCATATCCTGAGATCCTCCAAATGTGCCATCTTCTTTGAAGGACTTGTTCCCCACGTTAAGCGGAGTCTGCGGTAGACAAACTCGGCCATTTATCTTCTTTTTCTTCGATGATTGCAGCCATTACAATCGGCTTTGCCTTTGTGATTGGTCAAAAGGCGCAAATTTGATGTCGATACATTTGGCAACTATGTCCAACAATTTGTGATAGTCCTCCTTGGATCTCTTGTTTCTTTGTGTATATTGTTTTATCGGCAAAGTCGGACTTGGCTATTTCTTTCCATCGTCGGCCCAAGTTTACATCGGCCTCTTTAATCTCGGATGCTCCTTACCGGGTAGTGAGCAATATTCACCAAATCCTTGCGGTGATAGTCATTGCTTCCCCGTGAGCAGATGACTTGATTCCTTCATCGTGAATCTCGGCATTCACGTAGAATTATGCGACCTCCTCCACATAGGTCATCGGATATTCTAGCGTTAGAAACGGTTTTAGTCCTGGGCGTTTCCAACTTCTCGTGATTTTCTTCACTAGGGTGTCATCGGACCCCTGCTTCACCATTCCGTTTAAATCCACCGTCGAACCGGTGTGGATTTGCTTTCCTAACTTGGTAAAGTCATAAGTTGGTGCCATTTCTCGGGATTATATCAAGGAAAAACTCAAAATTGATTTGAAGGTTGATAGGGTTTCGAGAGTATTTTGCCTTTGCCTTTTGAGAGAAAGAGATGAACAATTTTTAGAAGTGTGAGAGAGAAACGGACGAAAATGGTTTAAATATGGTTTATGAAAGGGCGTGCGGCGGTTTTGAATTGTGATCGAAATCAACGGCTTGGATTTCGCACACCTATTGAGCATTTCATGTCCCGTATTTAATGCGGCAAAGATTTATATCCAATCATAAGCTTGGTGTGCGGCTTTATGTCGTACACATCATCATTATCTTTGACGTATTCCTTAAAACATTCCCGCTTAGTCAAACATTGCGTTTTTGTCACTTTGCTCATAAGTCATTCAGCTTATCTCTTAGCGATTTAACTCTACTTCTCACGATTCTCTTAGCGACTCGACTATCACCGACTTCGGTGTAGTTATCTTTCCGACATCTGGTGATTTCTTGAAATGATTTTTTTCGGCTCTTTTTCTCCCCTTTTCTGTTCCATTTCTCTTCTTTGATTTCTCTCGAGTGTCGGCTCACTCAATTAGTCCCAACTCATGCTTGAGTTCTTCAAATCTTGACTCACATAATGGTTTTGTGAAGATGTCGGCTAGTTGTTTATCGGTTGAGATATATTCCAGGATGATGTCCTTCTTTTCAACGTGATCTCTTATGAAGTGATATCTGACATCAATATGCTTTGTTCTTGAATGCAACACAGGATTTTGAGTGATTGCAATTGCACTTGTGTTATCACACATGATTGGAATTTCTTTTTCTTCAACTTCATAATCTCTCACCTTGTCTCATCCATAGGACTTGGGCACAACAATGCCCCAGACTATGTATTACGCCACCAGTAGGTGGCTATTGAGTTTTGCTTCTTGCTAAACCAGGAAATTAGTCTGTTTCTAGCATTTGACATGTGCCTGAAGTGCTCTTCTGTCCACTCTGCATCCAAAGATAGTCGAGTCAATAGCCAATTAGCTTGAATCCACCTTCCTTTGGATACCATAGGCCTACTTCTTGGCTTCCTTTCAAGTATCTCGGTATTCTCTTAGGCTGGCTGTCATATGGCTCTCTTTTGGAGCAGATTGAGATCTTGCACATACACCTACAAAGAAAAAGTGATGTCGGCTTGCTAGGCGTGAGATAGAGCAATGATCCAATAAGTGCTCTCGTATCTTGTTTGATCTCTGAGCTTCCCATCCGCATCCATGTCCATTTTGGTGATGTGTTCATGGGTATTTTTACGAGAAGACTTCTCCTCCATACCAAACTTCTTCATTAAATCTCGGTGTATTTTGTTTGACTTATGAAGGTTCTATCCTTCACTGTTTCACTTGAAGTCCAAGGAAGAATGTCGGCTCTCCCATCATGCTCATTTCAAATTTACTTTGCATGAGGTTTGAAAATTTTTCACACAAACTCTTTGTTAGTGGATCCAAAAATGATGTCATCCACATATATTTGAACAAGCGATATACTCTTCTTGTCTTGAATTAAAAAGTGTTCTATCTACTTTTCCTTTTGTGAATCCATTTTTCGATTAGGAATTGTGACAGGGTATCATACCATGCTCTGGGTGCTGTTTCAATCCATACGGGGCTTTCTTGAGTTTGTATACCTTGTCTCCAAGAGTCTTCGCTCAAATCCTGGAGGTTGTTCAACATACACTTCTTCTTCTAATAAACCATTTAGGAATGCACTTTTTACATCCATTTGATATACAATGAAATTCTTGTGAGTCTGCATAGGCAAGAAACATCCTTATAGCTTCCAATCTTGCTACGAGGAGCAAATGTTTCATCAAAATCTATCCCTTCTTCTTGGCAATATCCTTTGGCTACCAATCTTGCTTTGTTTCTTACCACGAGCCTTCCTCGTTCATTTTATTTCATTTTACGAATACCCATTTGGTGCCAATAACATTTTGATGTATGGGTCTTTGCACTAATTCCCACACTTTGTTCCTTTCAAACCGATTCACTCTTCTTGCATAGCTTGAATCCAATGTGTGTCATCCAATGCTTGTGACACATCTTTTGGCTCTATTTGCGAGATGAAGCATGTGAACATTGCTTCTTGTTGAGTTCGGATCTTGTCTTGACACCTTCTCTTATATCTCCAATGACAAGTTACGTGGATGGTCTCTCGGCCATCTTACATCGAGGTTGGAGTGAGTTAGTCGATTCGATCGACTTGCGTGTGTTCTTTGGGTCGACTCTCTCATAATTACTTAGCTGCAAATTTTCCAGTGTTTTTGAGATTCAGCTATCTCATCTTCTTCTCAATTGATAATTCCAGGCTTGATCGGCATAGGGACTCTTCTCGTATGGTTGGATGATTGACTTATCAACTCGATTCTTCAATGTCTTCTCCATTTACATGTGGCTCATCGAATACTACATGAATGGATTCTTCGTAACCATAGTTCTTTTGTTGAGTATTCTTGTAGGCTTTGCTTTTGTTGAGTATCCTAAGAAGATACCTTCATCGACTTTAGCATCAAAAGCCTTTAGGTTGTCTTTGCCATTGTTGTGAATGAAGCATTTACATCCAAATATTCTCAAATATGAAACATTTGGTTTTCTTCGATCCATTTCATAGGAGTCTTTGTCACCGTCTTTTATCATACATCCTGTTTTGGGTGTAGCAAGTTGTGTTGATTGCTTGACCCAAAATCTTTTGGTAACCCTGCTTGACTAACATGGTCTTCTTTGGCTTCTTTGAGAGTTACATTCCTTCTTTCTCGCAACTCCATTCTGTTTGTGGAGTCCTTGCTTTGAGATAGTTCATGACCAATACCATTCTCAATACAATACGAGTTATTATTCCATTGACAAACTCGGTTCCTCTATCGATCTTATTTTGATAATGGTTTGACTCTTCTCATTTTGAATCCTTTTCATCACCGTTGTGGTAGTTTTTGTAGAGTTTCTTTCTTCTTACACATGAATATTGTCCATGTATGTCTTGAGTAGTCATCTACTACCACCAAGGTGTATTTCTTTCCACTTATCTTTGGTTGGTTCCACTTTGGGCCAAATAGATCCATATGAAGCGGTCAATATTCTTGTTGAGGATGGGCATGTCTTTTCTTTGAATGACGACTTGATTTGTTTTCCTTCGACATGCATCACATAGACTCTCCTTCTTGTATCTTGAGTCCTGGAAGTCCTTCTACAAGATGACTTCTTGCCACTTGTTAATTGTTTTGAAATTCAGGTGACTCGGCTTTTTGTGCCATAGCCAACTTGATTGAAATTTGTATTCTTTGCTAGTAGACATGTCTTTGGGTGTTGCGGTTGACCAATCCACTACATACATATTTTTCTGTCTACATCCTTGCGCACCACTTCATTTGATTCAATATCTTTGATTTGGCACATACCCATGTTGAATCCAACATTGTAGCCCTTCTCCGCAGTGGCGATACTCGATAAAGTTGAAGTTGAGTCCTTCAACATATGCAACATCTGTGATTTCTAATCCATTCCTCTTGATGGATCCAATGCCTCTTATTTCACCAGAGCTTCATTTCCTCCAAATATGACTTTTGCTCCTTTAACTTCCTTGAATTTTGACAGATTTCTCTTATTTCTGTCATATGTCCGGAATGTGACCACTATCCATGTACCAGGTTCCTTGGTACTCACTGCTCCTTGAACCCGCAATCAAGGAAATTAAGTTTTAGGTACCCATACTTGTGCAGGGTCCTGAGGGGTTAGAATT
This sequence comes from Rehmannia glutinosa, assembly GCA_016081115.2. Taxonomy (NCBI): domain Eukaryota; kingdom Viridiplantae; phylum Streptophyta; class Magnoliopsida; order Lamiales; family Orobanchaceae; genus Rehmannia; species Rehmannia glutinosa. The sequence goes on along the minus strand of JABTTQ020001509.1, from coordinate 101,703 downwards.
GTAAGATGATCCAACCAACCTTTAGCCAAATGATTTGACTCTAAGGGGTTGCCATCTATCGATTACCATAATCATAATTAATCCCGGCAAATTGCTTGGGAATTCTAGGTTCATACAAATGTCTCTTTTGTCCGTATGCTGCATATGTGTTTTAGCAATTGCCTTCCTTGGATAATTGTGGTGTTTTTGAGTGTAGTGCCTAGGTGCATATGTGTGTTGATGAAAGCTCTTATACTTTTGGAATGGCCTTTCTTTGAGTTCTAGGCCTTTGCCATTTGGGCTTGTATTCCATAAGTCTGTCAGCCGATAGTTCACATTATTCCAATCGGCTTGGCTTGGATATTTTCTACCATTCCCATTATATGTATTTCTTTTATGGATTTTCTAGGGGTTTTTGGTAGCTCTGCTTTTTCTTTACTGAGTATTTTACTTTTGGAGTTTCTTTGAGGACTCAATTGAATCTCTTCTCAGCTGTCCTTTCAGCACACTCAACTGGTTGTTTTCCTTTTCCTTTATAACCAAGGCCAGTTTGCTTATTATTGTGCTTTGGAGCGAATGTGTGTGCAACATTTAGAGTTTTGGATTTTTCAGACTCTTCATGACTTGAAGATCCTTTTTCCAAAATTACTCTTGAGGTTTGACATAGCATAGAGGAATTAAATCCTAAGCCTGTCTTGTCTCCACATTCTCTTTGACTCATAATAAGATCATCCAATGATTTAGATGCCTTAGTGAATGAGGCAATAACATTCTTGAGATCATTCTCCCTCTTTTCTATAGCAGCAATTTCTGCTATTAATTTAGCATTTTCAGCCTTTAAACTTTTATTCTCATCAGCTATTTGACTTAGAGTACTCAGCTCCTTAGTCAGCTTTGAGTTTTGACTTTTGAGTAGGCTGTTTTCCTCATTCAATAGTGTGTGTGAGGATTTAATGTGTTCAAAATCTTTCATCATTTTGCCTAATGAATCATAAAGATCAGTGGGTGATGAAGTGTGTGTGTCACAGTCACTATCACTGGTGTCTGAGTTTGATGAGTTAGATTGTACCTCATCTTCTTGGTCAGGTTGATCTTGTTCCTTGGCCATCAAGCAAATCAGGGCTTCTTCTTCAGAGTCACTTGAGTAGTCAGCTTCACTGCTCTCTGAATCAGCTGTCTCTCTTGACTTGGCTGTCTCAGCAGTCTCTGCAGCCATCATTGCCTTTTTCTTTTCTTGTCTTCTTTCTCTGAAGACCTTTCTTTCTTCTTCATCCCTGTATTGTTGACTACAGGATATGAGCAGTCAATGGCATAGTGACCTGGTTGTCTACAGTTCCAACATAGATATTCAGCTTTTTGATCAGCTCTTTCCATTCTTGAGTTGTCAGCCCTTTGATACTCAACTTTTTGATGATATGTTCTCTTGGTTGGCCTGTCTTCCCTTGATTTGGAGGGAGCTGAGTGTCTTCTGGAAGATTCTCCCTTTCCTCTCTTGTAGTTCTTATTGAAGAACTTGTTGAATCTTTTAACCATCAGGGCTATTTCTTCTGGGTCAATGACTTCTTTGACCTCAGCTCTCTTCCCATCTTTAACAATTAGAGCAGCTGTTTTGGGTACAGCTGTCTCTTCCTGGTCTTTTCTTCTCAGCTCAAAACTCGTAGGCTTTGAGGTCCGAGAATAGTTCATGGTTGGATGTCTTAGATAGGTCCATGGAATGTCTCGGTGCCATGACCTTCATTTCCCATTCAGTGAAGACTTTTTAGGATCTTCATACACATTTCCTTACGTGTATATTCCTTTCCAAGTGTAGACGGCTCATTTGTGATTTACAGAAACCGAGCATCCAGTTGATCCGGGTTTTCTCCACGAGATCATTTTGAAGTTTTCAAATCTTTGTACAACCACGATAATTTGTTTTCTTTGATTTGCTCACGAGCCTTCACAAATCAATGTCAACTTGTCCCATTTCTTAGCTTGTTTTGCAAGATTTGACTTTATTGAACATGGCTTTGTCCAGGTTTTGTAAAGGATGTCCTTGGCTACATTGTCCAGATTGTATCTTTTTCTGTCATCATTTGTCCACTCGGTTCTTGGTTTTTCAACCATGGTCAATGCCGGGAGCAAGATCTTCTTCTCCTTCAAACCAACTCTTCGTCTGGTATGTTCACCTTTAATATTTGCGAGAGGCCCATCTTCTCACTATCCACATCTCATCATGTAATCTTTGATAGATGAGCCTCGCATACGAATTTTCCAATCATCAAATTCTTCAATAGTGAACATAGGGATGCGTGTCAAATTTGCTTCCATGATAATGACTTTTAATGATAAAAGGAGTTTTGAAAATTTAAGTACTAAAGCGGACTTTGAAAAGTTTGGAGATCTAGTTCAAGAACCGGTGCGGAGGGTTCAATGAACCAACCGCTCCGATACCACTTGTAGGTCCCAAGGGGTGTAAGTGTAAGGTTTAGAAGGGGGTTGAATAAACCTTACCAAATTTTCGATTTAGTCCTTTTAAATCTACTGAGTTGATTCTACACACTGTGTCCTTGATGGACAATCGAATTAGTCACTCAAGAGAGTTAATCTCTCAATGATTTCAAATTGAGCCATTGATGGAGTAACTCACTTGTTGGCTATAATTTAACTTCAACTGTGGTTTTATTTTTATTGGAAGACTTAACACCCTTATGTTTGATTAAGCAAGATTTTATAGCTTGATTTAGTACTTATAATTTTATCAAATGGATAGCAAATTTATCGTGAGATATAAGCGATTAAAAGTGCGAGAATTTAAATCTTTGAAATGTAAATGACACAAGAAAGTTTTTATAGAGGTTCAAGATGGGGTAATTCTTCTACTCCTCTCTTCTCCAACTCCCGGAGGAATCCACTAGGTAATGATCGGTTTACAAAGTGGTAGCAGTCCGGATACAAGTCTTGATCACAACGGCCGACTTGATCCTTTGGGACTCGATCTCGAGACTCCTTGATCACTCACCAAGCTTCTCGTGCGACTCGGCTTCTTCACAGGGCAACTGCGCTTTGCTACTACAAATCACTTGCTTAAGCTCTTTGGATTTGATCACGAAGCCCTCCAAAAGCTTAAGACTTGGTTCAACCTTGAACCTTTCTACAATCCTTCCGGAATGTAGACCCCTTGTTTTCGATATTTTCCTCTTCAACTGATTGAAGTTCTCTTTCCTTCACGAGGTAAGTGTTGGATTGATGTACTTGAAATGTAGGCTTGAGGATTGAGAATGTTTCGATTTTCTAATATGCTTGTTTATCTCATATGTGTGTCATCTTTGTATATCTTCTCAAACAAACTCCTCGGCCTTTTATAGTGAACTTTCAAAAATTTGCCCGTTGAAGAGATAGGCTTATTTTTGAAAGTCACTTTGCGTCGTTGGCTTGCGCTTATTGGAATTGCCCATTCCTCGTATGAATTGTTCTTTCACCTTTTGAGTTCGACACGGTGTAGTGCTTCCCATTGGTTCATTCCTTTTGCACGCGCTCGGGATCGAGCACTCAGAAAAGGTGGTATGGAGATATTACTTGTTTAAGTAAATCTCTTGATTTAAATAAACGGTTCTTTTTACGATTATCTCGACTTGACGCATTTCCTTGCTTTCCCCAGGTGACTTAGAGTCGACTTCCAATCATTGGATGACTCTTGTCACTTCAACTTGAGACTTGGCTTTTCTTGAGTTGACTTGATCGATGCTTCACTCAGTCTCATCTCACCGCTTCTTCTTCATCGAGTTCTGTCATCTTCTTTGCCATACTCACTTGTCTCTCGTGAGTTTTCCTTCAAGTCTTGATTGTCTTCTTGCATGTTAGGGCGTAGGCGACTTAATTAACTTGCCGACTCTAATTGTTACAATACATTTTACAACAAGAATTGGGGTGCCAACTTTCTATTCTAAGTTTTACATGGCATTCATCAAAATCTAAACAATAAAATTCCTAACACTTATTACTTAGCCTACACTTGTATCATTATGTTTGTGTAAGACGTGTTAGGAATTGTGTAGGACATATATATTTTCATCAATGGTTATTTTCTCAAGAGAGGACCATAAACTATCGAGGTACGCTCATCATTAGTATTCATCTTATAGACTCGATATATTTTTGTCATATGCCTATGTGCTTGTTTTTTCAAGTTATTTCAAAGTATTTCACATAAGTGCCATTAAGAGGATTTTTCGATTTTTTTGAAAGGCACTATTCTATGAAGCTTGTTTTTATCCAAGTCTTGCATAGGATTATATTTTTGTTTTGATAAAACATTTGATTTTCATCCTTTTATCAAAATTATGCATTTGAATGCACATATTCATTATTGTCTGTAGGTCCCAAGGGGTGTGAGTAAGGTTTAGAAAGGGGGTTGAATAAACCTTACCAACTTTTCGAATTTAGTCCTTTTAAAATAGTTCGAATTAATTTCACAGCTATGTCCTTGATGGACAGCTAAGTTAGTTAACCAAAAGAGTTAGCCACTCAATAGACTGACCGAGCTGCTTGATAGAATAACTCGATTGTTTAGTCTAATACTTAACTTGGTGATGAAATTTTCATTGGAAGACTTAACACCCTTGAATTTGGTTTAAGTTTGTTTTAACACTTGGTTTTAGCACTTTGTTTATTATCGGTTGGATTAGCAAATTATCGTGAGATATAAAATGATATGCGAAAATTAAATCTTTGAAATGTAAATGACACAATAATTTTTATAGAGGTTCGAATATGGGGTAATTCTTCTAATCCTCTCTTCTCCAACTCCTGGAGGAATCCACTAAGTATTGATTAGAGTCTGATGGTTATCGGTCGGATACAAATCTTGATCACACAACTGATTTGATCCTTTGGGACTCGATCGAGATGCCTTGGTCACACAACTCGGCTTCTCGTCGACTCGAAACTTCTTCTCGGGCGGCCGCGCTTGCTACTTGACTCACTTGCTCAAGCTTCTTGGATTTGATAACGAAGCCCTCCAATAACTTGAGACTGGTTCGACCTTGAACCTTTCTACAATCCTCCTTGGAATGTAGACCCCTTTTGATTCTTCAAAAGTTTCCTCTTCAACAGTTTGAAGTTGTCTTTCTTTCACAGCTTGGTGTTGGATTGATTTTCTTCGAAATTTAGGCTTGAGGATTTGATTGAATAACTTGAGAATATTTTTTCAGGTTACAGAATGAATATTGCTTTCTTGCTCGTAGTTCTGGTAATCAAGGTAGCCTATTCTCAAAGTGATTCCTCAGCCTTTTATAGTGAACTTTTAAAAATCTGCTCGTTGAAGAGATAGGCTGATTTTAAAAGTCACTTGTGTTCGTTGGCTTGTCTTGTTGCGATCCTTGATATTGACATTTCCTCATATTAAATGAGCATTCAGACTTTTCGTAGTCGACACAAGGTGCGATCTTCCCATTGGTTTATTCCTTTTGCACGCTCGGGATCGAGCACTTTAAGACATGGCAAAGCATGGAAGTATTACTTGTTAGGTAATATTCTTGACTTACGTACAACGGATTTTTTTCGCTTAACTCCTCTTTGCAAATTTGCCTTTTCCCCGGTGACTTGAGTATGCTCCAATGTAGAAACAGAGAATGTATGCGTGGAATCGATCTTTTTATTGATCATAACATTCTTGTCCTTTACACGCTTATTTACAAAGTGTATCGAGCAACATGGCATTCTATATCTAAGCGAGGAATATAGAAATTACACAACTTTTATTCATCGTATTTAAGACTTACATACATATGTATTTACAATAGTAAAATACATGAAGGGGTGGACAGCAACACCTCATCGCCTTCGCTGCCTCCTTCTTTCTTTCTTCTTGACTTTGTCGTCCTCCTGGTCTCTTTCTCTTCTTTTCTTGTTCGATTGCCTTCTTTTTCTCGTAGGCTCTTCTAGCAACCTTCGTCTTTTCTCTTTCTTTCTTATCTTTGTTGACTCTCTTTCCACAACCGATCTTGTCTCTTATTTTCTTCTTCAATCCTTTTTACATATTCAGCATTCTTCCTAGCCACTTCCATGTTGACTACTACGTCATACCCAGCCCAATAGATCCCTCATTTCTTTCCTAGATCTATGTATTCGATGTTTTTGGGTATAGGTCTAGGTCTGAACCTCTTCCTCCACCTCCTCTTCCTCTTCCTCCTCGGCGTGTATTGTTGTCGGAGCCTTCTTCTTTCCAACAGAGTGGCGGCCAGTGGGATCAGCTAGTAGTCTGTGCTGTCGCTTCTTCGCACAACTTGAGGCCTTTTTCCCAATACAAGTCCCGTGCTTGGGCCATTGACATGCCTTCAAGTATCCTTGGATTCGAGTGTTTTGAATTCATCAACCGATCTAGGCTCGTTTTTCGGCGTCCGAAATGGCATCGAGTGTCTCTTCCTGCTGGAATGCCTCCATATTGTTTCGATATGTCCATCACACAGCATCCATTTTTTCTTCGACCTCCGTCATCCCTCGCTTCTACGATTTTTCTCTTGTCGGACATAGGCACGCAGAGTGTTGGAGCGGCAGAAATCACTGGGAGTTTGCGATTATGTCACCGTGACAAGTCCTTGTTGAGGGGTTCTAGCAACCATTAGAGTCATATCTTTTGAACCTTCCCCCTCAAGCGCTTTTCCTTCTTTCTTCTTGTTCTTCAAATTGTTTTCTTCTTCTTCTCTCAACGATTCGTCCTTCTCTTTCTCAACAAATGACCCTTTCAACGTCTTTAGGTATTCCTCTTCTCCTTTTTGGCATCATCAAGGAGAGAGGAACCCATAGAAACATGCCAAGAAGCATGAAATCTAGGCGGCTTAGCTGAGTTTTGCTTGGATTCTCACTGCGAGTATCTTTGTTCAAATTCGAGCGGGTGACTTTTGATTCGCCGCCACTGACTTCATTTCGACCATAAAAAAAAGACCGAACTTTTCATTCATATTCTCCTCTACGCTGCAGTTCTTTTCGATGAAATTCTCGCAGCGAGTTCCATTTTAGTGATGTGTGAGGCATGCATTCTATCAATATTTTCTTGCATCCTCGTCTTCATGTCGGCATTATCGGTGCTCCGGACGAAGATCTTATTGTACAATGCCTTAAAGTATCGAACCTATTCGAGCCGCATTGTACTCTTTCTGACACCATTCCCTTATCCGTACCACAATCCCTCGTAATCTGCTGTAAGGATAGCATCTCTCTTGTCGAGCATATCAAGTGAAGCTTGGTCCCGCTCAATCTTTTCAATCTCACCGAGTATTGTCTTGAATACCTCACGTACCTCGCCATTACCTCGGTTTTTTGGTGGCGGCAAGCGAAGATCGAAATCAAAATCTATGGGGACAATGGAGTCGGTGGGAATGATGGATCTGTCGACGTTGGAACGACACTGCTCACGGGTTGTTTCTTCTTCAAGGTTGGGAAGCTCAACTGGAAAGGAAAGGTTTGTTCAAACGCATCATCACGCACATATGGAATTGAGGATTCAAATTTGTTCGTGCTTGTGATGTTGGGAAAGTATTTTTAGATTTTGATGAATGCCATGTAAAACTTAGAATAGAAAGTTGGCACCCCATTTTTGTTGTAAATTGCATTGTAATAGATAGGGCTGGTTTGTCGAAATGAGTCAAGTCGGCTATGCCTGAACATGCAAGAAGACAAACTGGAGACTTAAAGGAAGACTCCGTTGCGCAGGCACTGAGTGTGGCAAAGAAGAAAGACAGAACTTGATCAAGGTACAACTGAGGTACAACAGTAAAGTATCGGTCAAGTCAACTCAAGACAGCCAAGTCTCAAGTTGAAGTGATGAAAGAGTCATCCATGATTGGAAGGCGACTCGAAGTCACCAGGGAAGTTAAGAAAATGCGATCAAGTCGAGATAGCTTAAACAAGTAATACTTCCATCTTGCCTTTCTTAAAGTGCTCGATCCCGCGCGTGCAAAAGGAATAAACCAATGGGAAGCACTTTGCACTGTGTCGAGAACTCCGAAAAGTCAAGAATCATTCATACGAGGAAATGTCAATTCCAAGGATCGCAACAAGACAAGCCAACGACCACAAGTGTCTTTTGAAAATAAGCTATCTCTTCAACGGGCGATTTTTGAAAGATCACTATAAAAGGCTAAGGAATCACTCGAGAGGAGGTTACGAACCACGAACATTCAAGCTAACATTCGAACTATAACAAAAAATTACTCTCAAGTCGTTCAAATTTAATCCTCAAGCCTACATTACGAAGAAATCAATCCAACACTCACCGTGAAGGAAAGACAACTTCAATCGGTTGAAGAGGAAACATTTGAAGAATCGAGGGGTCTACATTCCACGGAGGATTGTAGGAAGGTTCAAGGTCAAACCATCTCAAGTTTTTGGAGGGCTTCGTGATCAAATCCAAGAAGCTTGAGCAAGTGGGTCAGTAGTAGCAAAGCATTTTGCCTGTGAAGAATCGAGTTGTACGAGAAGCCGGCGTGTGAACAAGCATCTCTCATCGAGTCCCAAAGGATTAAGTCAACTGTGTGATCAAGACTTGTATCTGGATTAACCACTTTGTATATTGATCAATACTTAGTGGATTCCTCCAGAGTTGGAGAAGAGAGAGTAGAAGAATTACCCCATCTTCGAACCTCTATAAAAACTTATTGTGTCTACATTTCAAAGATTTCAAATTGCATATTACTTTAATATCTCATTGATAAATTTGCTATCCAATTGATAATCAACAAAGTGCTAAAACCAAGCATTAAAACAAACTTAACCAAATTCAAGGGTGTTAAGTCTTCCAATAAAAATATATCACGATTGAGTTAAGTCTTTAGTCAAAACAATTTGAGTTATTCTATCAATAGCTCGATCGAGTGCGTTGAGTGACTAACTCTGGTTAACTAACTTAGTTGTCCATCAAGGACTTAGCTGTGAAATATTAATTAACGTTTTAAAATGACTAAATCGAAAAGTTGGTAAGGTTTATTCAACCCCCCTTCTAAACCTTACACTCACACCCTTGGGACCTACAAGTGGTATCGAGCGGTTGGTTCATTGAGCCTTCCGCACCGTCACTCGAACTAGATCTCCAAATTTTTCAAAGGTTGTTTTAGCACTTGATCTTCCAAAACTCTTTTATTCAAGAAAGTTATTATCATGGAAGCAAATTTGACACGATCCCTATGTTCACAATTGAAGAATTTGATGATTGGAAAATTCGTATGCGGGCTCATCTATCGGCATTACGATGAAATGTGGATAGTAATAGAAGATGGGCCACTCCAAATCTTAAAAGTGAACACAATCGCAAGGAGAGTCAGAGTCAAGGAGAAGAGGATGTTGCTCCCACACCAAATGATGGTTGAAAAACCAAGAGCCGAATGGACAAATGATGACAGAAAAAGATATAACTTGGACAATGTGGCCAAGGACATTCTTTACAAAACTTGATAAAGCCATGTTCAACAAAGTCAAATCATGCAAAACGGCAAAAGAAATTTGGGACAAGCTAACCTTGATTTGTGAAGGCTCGTGAGCAAATCAAGGAAAATAAACTATCTGTTGTTGTACAAAAATTTGAAAACTTTAAGATGTTTGCGGAAGAAACCTTGGATCAACCGGATGCTCGGTTCACGAAATTACCAATGAGCTATCCGCACTTGGAAAATTATATACCCAAAAGGAAATGTGTATGAAGATTCTAAGAAGTCTCCCAACCGAGTGGGATATGAAAGTCATGGCCATGAGACATTCCATGGACCTATCAAAGACATCCAACCATGAGCTATTCTCGGATCTCAAAGCCTAAGTATTTGGTGAGAAGAAAAGACAAGAGAAAACAACTATGCCCAAAACAATTGTTTCTAATTGTTAAAGATGGCAAAAGAGCCGAGGTCAAAGAAGTCATTGACCAAGAGGAGATCGCACTGATGGTTAAAGGTTTAACAAGTTCTTCAATAAGAACTACAAAAGAAGCAAAGGTGAATCCTCCGGAAGACACTCGGCTCCTCCAAGTCAAGGAAGAAAGACCACCCAAGAGAGCGAGCATCAAAAAGTTGAATATCAAAGAGCCGACAATCGAGGATGGAAAGAATCGATCAAAAAGTTGAAAATCTATCTTTGGAACTGTAGGCAACCCGGTCACTATGCCATTGAATGCCCATATCCGTAGTCAACAAATACAGGAATGAAGAGGAAAGAAAAGTCTTGAGAGAAAGAAAGACAGAAAAGAGAAAGGCAATGTTGGGCTGCAAACTCATTGAGACAAAAAGTCAAAAGACACAACAGACTCAAGAGTAGTGGTGACTACTCAAGTGACTCGAAGAAGAAGCCTTGATCCTCGTCTAATGGCTAAAGAACAAAACCAACTCCGACCAAGAAGATGAGGTACACACTAACTCATCACACTCGGATACTAGTGATAGTGATTGTGACACACACACTTCATCACCCACTCGATCTTTATGATTCATTAGGCAAAATGATGAAAGATTTTGAATACATTAAATCCTCACACACACTACTAAATGAGGAAAACAAAATACTCAAGAGCTTAAAACTCACAAAATTTGACTAAGGAGTCGAGTACTCTAAGTCAAATAGCCGATGAGAATAAAAGTCTAAAGGTTGAAAATGCTAAGTTAATAGCAGAGATAGTGCTATAGAAAAGAGGGAGAATGACCTCAAAAATGTGATTGCCTCATTCACTAAGGCATCTAAATCCTTGGATGATCTTATTATGAGTCAAAGAGAATGCGAGAGATAAGACAGGTTTAGGATTTAATTCCTCTGTACTATGTCAAGCTCGAAAATGATTTTGGAAAAAGGATATTCAAGTAATGAAGCATCTCTAAAATCCAAAACTCCAAATGGTGCACACACATTAATTCCAAAGCACAATCACAAGCAAACTGGCCTTGGTTATAAAGGAAAAGGAAAACAACTTGATTAAGTATCTTTGAGAGGACAAAATGAGAAGAAATCCACCGAGTTCTCAAAGAAACTCCAAACAGAGATACTCTGTAAAGAAGAAAGCAGAGCTACCAAAAGCCCCGAGAAGGTCTATAAGAGAAGCACATATGATGGGAATGATAGAAAGTACCCAAGCCAAGTGATTGGAATAATGTGAATTATTAGCAAAGACCTATGGAATATAAGCCTAAAGTGGCAAAGGCCTAGAACTCAAGAAAGGCCATTCCAAAGGCATAAGAGCTATCATCAAGACATATATGCACCTAGGCACTACACTCGGAGATATCACAACTACCCAAAGAAGGCAATTGTTAAAACGCATGCACATGCATACAACAAAAGAGACAAACAGTATGAACCTAGAACCCCAAGCAATTTGCCAAGATTAATTATGATTATGGCACTCGATAGATGGCAACCTCTTGAGTCAAATCATGTGGCTATAGGTTGGTTGGATCATCTTACAATACTAACCCCTCGGGACCCAGGCAAGTATAGGTACCTAAAACCTAATTTCCTTGATTGCGGAGTTCAAGGAGCAAACAGTGCCAAGGAACCTGGTACATGGATAGTGGTTGTTCCGCACATGACAAGAAACAAGAAAAATCTATCAAAATTCAAGGAGGTTAGAGGTGCAAAAGTCATATTTGGAGGAAATGAAGCTCCATGAGAAATAAGAGGCATTGGATCCATCAAGAAAAATGGATTAGAAATTACGGATGTTGCATATGTTGAAGGCCTCAATTTCAACTTGCTAAGCATAAGTCAACTCGTGACAAAGGCTACAATGTTGGATTCAATATGGGTGTATGCCAAATTAAGGGCACTTTGAAACTAATGAAACAGTGTTGCAAGGATGCGGACAAAAGAACATGTATGTGGTAGATTGGTCAATCGCAACACCGAGCACTTGTCTGCGCTAGCAAAGAGCACAAATTGAATCAAGTTGGTTGTGGCACAAGAAGCTAAGTCACCTGAACTTCAAAACTATTAACAAACTTGCAAGAAGTAATCTTGTGGAAGGACTTCCGGACTCGATATCTGAAGGAGAGTATATGTGATGCATGTTTGTGAAGGTAGATAAATTTATATTCTCCGTGGACTTCTTGGTTCTTGACATGGAGGAAGATCGAGACATCCCTCGATACTTGGGCGTCCATTCCTAGCCACCGCACGAGCCTTGATAGATGTGCAAAAGGGAGAGCTCACGTGGCGAGTTAATGATGAACAAGTGTTGTTCTCCATCTATAAGGTGTAAGTCCAAGCAGCCTACGATAATCTAGAGGGGTGAATAGATTATCTCCATTTTCTCGATTTGGCCCTCTTTTTGAATCAAACAAGCCAAGACAATAATAAAGGTGCGGAAGTAAACAACACGCGTTGATTTATAGAGGTTCAACCCACCTAGGGCCTAATCTTATACCACCCCAAGATCTCCGGGATGGATTTCAAAAAGAAAAAATTTTATTAATTACCAAAATTAATACAACACCTTACAACATCACCTTGAAGAGCACCACACTCTTCTACAACACCACCTTTGAGATTACCACAATCTCTCTTGAAGATTACTACAATCTCCAACGGCACCTTGTGAAGATCACCACAATCTTCAACCTCAAGAATACCAAATTCTTCATCACCTCAATGAGAAGATCACCACAATCTTCTTGCACCTATCACCTAGATCATCCAAGTGTGTTCTTACCACAAGAACATTCACAAGGATATCTTGTGTAGAATGATAACCCAAAATCAAGATTACAACTCGATAATGAATATTGCAATTATGAGTGCAAGTGTAATCAAGAAATAAGCCTAGACCTCAAGATGTGAAAGTGAAAGACCTTAGCCTATTACAACAAGAATAATAACAATGAAAAATAAATATGTTTGCTTAAGTGTATCTTGTTGTGTTGTAGTATTCTCACATTTTTGTTGCTTCAATTCTTCATCTATTTATAGAAGATGTCTTGGACATGATAGGCTCCTCCTAGGAGATTGAAATCGTAAAAATTGCAAGACAAATGAAGAATATAGTCTGTTAGAAATCAATCCCACAAATTAGGGAAAAGTTTTATGTTGCACAATAGTTAGAATTTTGTTTGTCAAACCATAGGGCGACCGGTTGCGCACAAATAGACGTTTGAAAAATGCACTAAAAAATTACACGGGCGATCGGTCGATGGGGGTTCGACCCGACCTCGACCTCGCCATAGCCGGTCGGCCTCTCCAAATTCGAAATAGGAAAAGTTTTGCATCCTACAGTGCACGGTCGACCATCAAGCGACCGGCCGACAGATCGGGTCGATGCCTAGGGCGATCGGTTGACCTGTGTGATTTTTCCTCCGTCTCATTTTATGTTCCAAAATCATCTTCGAGCGGGTTGCCCTATGGGGCGGCCCTGGTCGACCAAGAGACAGAAATGTTGTCCAATTTTTGTCGAAAATAAACCTCAAGAAATACTCCAAAAATTTAGTAAAAACATTTTAAACCGATCGGGAGTATTTAGACAACATTTAGGAACATTTTTTTGGTGTAAAAACACATTAACACAAAATCATCAAAAGTGTTGTCCAATATTCTTGTCGAAAAAACTTGAAGAAATACTCCGAAAATTAATAGAAACAAATTAAATCATTTAGGAGTATTTGGACAACATTTAAAACCATTTATCAAACAATCTCCCCATTTTTGATGATTCTTTGTAGGTCCCAAGGGTGTGAGTAAAGTTTAGAAGGGGGTTGAATAAACCTTACCAACTTTTCGAATCAATCCTTTTAAACCTAGTTCGAGTTAATTTCATAGCTATGTCCTTGATGGACAGCTAAGCTAGTTAACCAAATAGAGTTAGCCACTCAGCACTCGGCGAGTTTGTTGATAGAATAACTCATCTGTTTAGTCTAATACTTAACTTGGCTGAGATGAAATTTTCAGCGGAAGACTTAACACCCTTGAATTTGGTTTAAGCTTGTTTTAACACTTGGTTTTAGCACTTTGTTAATTATCAGTTGGATAGCAAATTATCAGCAGAAATAAAATGATGTGCAGAAATTAAATGCTGAAATGTAAATGACACAATAATTTTTATACAGGTTCGAAGATGGGGTAATTATTCTAATACTCTCTTCTCCAACTCCTGGAGGAATCCACTAAGTATTGATCAGAGTACAAAGTGGTTATCAGTCGGATGCAAGTCTTGATCACACAATCGGTGACTTGATCCTTTGGGACTCAGTCTGGAGATGCCTTGGTCACACAGCTGGCTTCTCGTCCGACTCAGCTTATTCACAGGGCAGCTACCTTGCTACTTCAGCTCACTTGCTCAAGCTTATTAGATTTGATCATGAAGCCCTCCAATAACTTGAGACTGGTTCGACCTTGAACCTTTCTACAGTCCTCCTTGGAATGTAGACCCCTTTTGATTCTTCAAAAGTTTCCTCTTCAACAGTTTGAAGTTGTCTTTCCTTCACAGCTTGGTGTTGGATTGATTTCCTTCGAAATTTAGGCTTGAGGATTTGCTTGAATAACTTGAGAGTGAATTTGCAGGTTACAGTTCGAATAATAGCTTGAATGTTTGTGGTTCAGGTAGTCAAGGTAACCTTTTCTCAAAGTGATTCCTAAGCCTTTTATAGTGAATTTTTAAAAATCTGCCCGTTGAAGAGATAGGCTGATTTTCAAAAACTCACTTGTGTTCGTTGGCTTGTCTTGTTGCAGTCCTTGATATTGACATTTCCTCGTATTAAATGAACATTCAGCTTTTAGTCGACCTGAGGTGCGGTGCTTCCAATTGGTTTATTCATTTTGCACGCTTATGGGGTGAGCACTTTAAGACATGGCAGCATGGAAGTATTACTTGTTTAGGTAATTTCTTGACTTCTGTGCAACGGATTCTTTTCAGTTGTCTTGACTTGACTGCCTTTTCCCAGGTGACTTGAGTCTGCTCCAATGATTGAATGACTCATCTGTCACTTCAACTTGACTTGGCTTCTTGAGTTGACTTGACCGACACTTCACACGCTTGTATCCCAGCTAATACTCCTTCAAATCGAGTTCTTGACTTCTCCTTCTTGTCATACTCACCGCTTTCAAATGAGTCTTCATTTTAGTCTTCAGTTGACTTCTTGCATATCCAGGCATAGCTGACTTGACTCAGCTCGTACAACCCTATCTATTAAAATGCAAATTACAAGGAAAATGGGGTGCCAACTTTCTAGTCTAAGTTTTACATGGCATTCATCAAAATCTTAGCAATAAATTCCCTACAATTACAAACCAAAACAATTTAACGAGGTCGATTTTGAAAACAAAACAATTTTACCGGTTAAAAATGAACTATCCGTTGTGAGCGACAACATTCCACGCAACATAAACACAAGGATGGGAGTATAGATTTTCAAAAACGTTTATGCAAAAGCTCCCCCTATCAACATGCACAACAAGAGTAATATAGAAGCAATCAACCATAAGCTAATAGCTTAACTTTTACATATTGAGCTTAAGTATCAACGACTTATAAGCTCCCCTCAATAAAACATCATTAGACATGAATTTGAGTCCATACTACAACAAATGTACTAAGTATAATCCACAACATATGGCTTTTAATAACCACAACTTATAGCTTCTTTCTCGAGCTTATCTTAGCTTCTTTGAGCTAATAAGCTTATAACCTGTTTCTCCCCTTTAGAATCATCAAAAAGAATGTTATCACGATAAAAACATCATATATTCATATCAAAGTGCGCAACTAAACCGATGTATCGAGCTATATGAACATTGAAGCTTATAAACCAAATAGGAGGG
The DNA here is from genome assembly GCA_016081115.2 of Rehmannia glutinosa. Lineage (NCBI taxonomy): Eukaryota > Viridiplantae > Streptophyta > Magnoliopsida > Lamiales > Orobanchaceae > Rehmannia > Rehmannia glutinosa. The sequence goes on along the minus strand of JABTTQ020001509.1, from coordinate 85,968 downwards.
AAAAGTCGATCATACGACTTGTAGAAACTTATGAAAACTCATTTGATTTGCAAAACATGATCTCTATAAATATATAAGACTTTTGAAATCGAGAGAATCATGTAGGTGATGAATTTTTCATTGAAATGTTTTATCGAACACTTGGCGGGCGTAAAAATTGAAGAAGATATATAAAGCCCTTGTAAATGTAATCAAGCCAAGTTGTTCATCACCAAAATCATTTTTACAAATATAATCTAACAACAATCATCATTCACAACACAATTATATAAGAATTCCATCAATATAACAAGTAGAGGCATTTTCTCAAGGTTCAACCCAATTGAGATAAAAGGTAGGATTCTTACCATGTAATCGGTGAGGATGAGTAACAATGATGATAAACAAGCAATATAATCCCCAAAATATGTAATTTATGCAACAAAACTCATTTGAAGTGAATTGTGTGTGAAATTTGCAAAGGGGATGAAAAATGGAATAAAAGAGCCAAAATGGCTAAGTCCGGAAAGCGAAGCAATTTTATCCAATATAAGGGACAGGCGACGGCCGGAGCCGAGGCGACGGTCGGCCTCACCACTGGCACCACTTTGTTCATCTGTTTTGAAAAATCAAGTTTAAACCAAAAATCCGATGTTTTGCCCCTAAGTTTTAAAACGTGCAAAATGCAAACGTGACCTATTCAATATATATTATGTCATAATAAAGCTTGAAATGAGGTAAAAGACTACGTGAGAAATGAACAAATGTCCGTGAATTATTTTTGAGACGGAATTAAACACATCTCACATGTTTGTTTAAGAAACGCAATCCCTTAAAAGAATATCGAATCTCAATATGTTTAGTTCGATTATGACAAACCATATTTTAATCACTGGACTTGTTATCCCAAAAATATGAATGTTTTTGAAATTTTGGATATACAAGCCGTAATAAGAAGTGTCTTTCAAATATTTGAAAATTTCTTTTAACGACACTTTAATGAGATTCGTTGGGATAGTTTTGAAGTCGAGCATACGGACATAAGACTTAAAGAATGTCGAGTCTAAAAGAGTAATAAACGAAGATAAACATACCTCGAATTTGTTTGTCACCCGATATGCCTTCCTCAACCTTTTGTCAATCTTTACATTGGTAGCCATAGAGGTTGAGATGATTCTTCCTTGTTCAATGCTTAACTACTTCAAAGGTACTTATGTATACTTTGATTGTGAAATATAACCATCTTCTTGGCATTGTTTAACTTGAAGTCCAAGGAAGAAATTAAGCCTCCCATCATGCTCATCTCAAATACACCTAACATCAACTTAGAAAACATCGTGCACAAACATTCATTAGTAGCACCAAATCAACTCAAATTTGCACTAATAAGCAATCTCGCCCTTTTTCAATAACAAAGAGAGAGTGTCAACTTTACCTCTTATAAAATCATTTTGCGAAAAAAAAATAGCTAAGTCTATCAAACCGCACACGGGGTGCTTGTTTTAAACATACAAGGCCTTTTATAAAAATCATTTGGCCTAGAAAATTTTTTCAAACCCCGGTTGTTTTACATAGACTTCTATTTGAATAAAACCATTTAGAAAATTGGATTTAACATCCATTTGGTAAAGCTTGAAATTTTCTTAAAAAACAAGAATAGGCAAGTAAAATGCGAATAGCTTCAAAAATATGCTACGGATGCAAATGTTTCATCAAAATCCATTACCTTCTTCGACATTACCTTTGAGCTATTAACCTCCCTCTGGTCATCAAACTTGTTCCAAAATATCAAACAATTTCGCAAAATCTTAACAAGATATCTTTGGACAAGAGCATAGTAATATCAAATAGTAGAGATACAATAACAAGTAACACATACTATGCTTTCAAACAAATCATCAAGAGTTTCATAAGACATATAAGTTCAAATAAGCTTATAGAAAGCTATATAAGGTCTTTTTGAAATTTGAAAATCCGAGAGCATATAGTTGAGACCTCATTTAAAAGATGCATTTGAACAAGAGTTTTGACAATGTTGGGAACTCATTTAAAAGATGCATTTGAACAAGAGCATATTGTTTAGATTTTGATGAATGCCATGTAAAACTTAGACTAGAAAGTTGGCACCCCATTTTCCTTGTAACTTGTATTGTAATAGATAGGGTTGTGAGTGAGTCAAGTCGGCTATGCTGGATATACAAGAAGTCAATCAAGACTAAAATGAAGACTCACTGTGGAGAAGTCAAGAACTCGGCGAAGGAGTATCAACTAAGATACAATCTGTGTGTGAAGTGTCGGTCAAGTCAACTCTAGAAGCCAAGTCAAGTTGAAGTGACGGATGAGTCTTTCAATCATTGGAGCGGACTCAAGTCACCTGGGAAAAGCGCAAAGAGGAGTTAATCGAAAAGAATCCGTTGCCTAAGTCAAGAATATTACCTAAACAAGTAATACTTCCATGTTGCCATGTCTTAAAGTGCTCAGTCCCGAAAGCGTGCAAAAGGAATAAACCAATGGGAAGATCGCATCTTGTGTCGGACGACTGAAAAGTCAATGCTCATTTAATACGAGGAAATGTCAATATCAAGGATCAACAAGACAAGCCAACAAACACAAGTGACTTTTAAAATTAGCCTATCTCTTCAACTCGCGATTTTTAAAAGTTCACTATAAAAGGTGAGGAATCACTTTGAGAATAGGTTACCTTGATTACCAAAACTAGGAGCAAGAAAGCAATATTCATTGTGTAACCTGCAAAAATATTCTCAAGTTATTCAAGCAAATCCTCAAGCCTAAATTTCAAGAAAATCGATCCACCACCAAGCTCAAGGAAAGACAACTTCAAACTGTTGAAGAGAAAACTTTTGAAGAATCAAAAGGGGTCTACATTCAAGGATGATTGTAGAAAGGTTCAAGGTCGAACCAGGTCTCAAGTTATTGGAGGGCTTCGTGATCAAATCCAAGAAGCTTGAGCAAGTGAGTCAAGTAGCAAGGCAACCGCCATATGAATAAGGTGAGTCACACGAGAAGCCACCGTTTGTGTGACCAAGGCATCTCGGACGAGTCCCAAAGGATCAAGTCGGTTGTGTGATCAAGACTTGTATCGGGTGATAACCACTCATACTCGATCAATACTTAGTGGATTCCTCTAGGAGTAGGAGAAGACAGGATTAGAAGAATTACCCCATCTTCGAACCTCTATAAAAATTATTGTGTCATTTACATTTCAAGCATTTAATTTACTGCATATCATTTTATATCTGTGATATTTTGCTAATCCAACTGATAATAAACAAAGTGCTAAAACCAAGTGTTAAAATAAACTTAAACCAAATTCAAGGGTGTTAAGTCTTCCAATGAAAATTTCATCACAAAAAGTTAAGTATTAGACTAAACAATGAGTTATTCTATCAACAAATCTCGATCAGTGCATTGAGTGGCTAACTCTGGGTTAACTAACTTAGTTGTCCATCAAGGACATAGTGAAATTAACTTTGAACTATTTTAAAAGGACTAAATTCAAAAAGTTGGTAAAGTTTATTCAACCCACCTTCTAAACCTTACTCACACCCGTTGGGACCTACAAGTGGTATCGGGCGGTTGGTTCATTGAGCCTTCCACACCTTTCTTGAACTAGATCTCCAATCTTTCAAAGAAGTTTTTAACACTTGTTCTTTCAAAAAAAAAAAATTTTTTTGCAAAAGTTATTATCATGGAAGCAAATTTGACACGCATTCCTATGTTCACATTGAAGAATTTGATGACCGGAAAATACGTATGCGGGCTCATCTATCACTTTACATGATGAGATGTGGATAGTGATAAAGGATGGGCCACCGCAAATAATGAAGGTGAACATAGTCAAAGGAGAGTCTGCTGCGGTGAAGGAGAAGAGGTTGTTTGCTCCTAGACCAGCTATGGTTGAAAAACCAAGAGATGAATGGACAAATGATGACAGAAAAAGATACAACCTGCAGACAATGTGGCAAAGGATATACTTTATAAGACTTTGGATAAAGCCATGTTTAACAAAGTCAAATCTTGCAAAACAACCAAAGAAATATGGGATAAACTAACTTTAATTTGTGAAGGATCTCGAGCAAATTAAGAAAAACAAATTATCTCGTTGTTGTTCAAAAATTTGAAAATTTTAAAATGCTTGCATGTGAAACAATGGACCACTGGATGCTAGATTCATTTGAAATTACAAATGAGCTCTCAAAGATTTCTGGAAAGAATACACACGAGAAGGAGATGTGTATGAAAATTCTAAGAGTCTCCCACCGAAATGGGAAATGAAGACCATGGCTCTAAAGCACTCGATGGACCTATCAAAAACATCCAATCATAAACTATTCTCGGACCTCAAAAGCTTATGAATTCGAATCGAGAAGAAAAGATCAAGAGGAGACAATCAGTGCCAAAAACAATTTGACTCATAGTCGAAGGAAGGGAAGAGAGCCGAGACCAAAGAAGTCATTGACCAGGAGGAGATTGCGCCTGATGGTTAAAAGATTCAACAAGTTCTTCAACAAGAACTACAAAAGAAATAAAGGTGAATCCTCCAAAAGACATTGACTCCCCTCCAAATCAAGGGAAGATAGGCCACCAAAGAGAGGCGAGTATCAAAAGGTCGAATATCAAAGAGTGACAAAGAAGAAATGAGAGAGTTGACCAAAAAGTTGAAAACTTTGTGTTGGAATTGCGATAACCAGGACATTTTGCTATTGATCGTCCATATCCTGTAGTCAATAAATACAGGAATGAAGAAGAGAAAGAATCTTGAAAGAAGAAAGAAAAGAAAAAGGCAATGTTGGGCTCTGCTTCTGGCGATTCAATAAGTCAAAGGAAGTGTGACTTCGAAAAGTAGTGAAGCTGACTACTCAAGTGACTTTGAAGAAGAAGCTTTAACTGCCTAATGGCCAAAGAACAAGATCAACCTGACCAAGAAGATGAGGTGCACTCTAACTCATCTCACCTGATTCTAGTGATAGTGATTGTGACACACACACTTCATCACCCACTGATATTTATGATTCATTAGACAAAATGATGAAAGACTTTGAGCACATTAAGTCCTCAAACACACTATTAAATGAGGAAAACAACCAGCTCAAAAGCCAAAACTCGCAGCTAACTAAGGAGCCGAGTACTCTAAGTCACATAGGCGATGAGAACAAAGAATCAAGGTGAGAATGCTAAACTAATAGCAGAGATAGCTACTATAGAAAAGAGGGAAAATGATCTCAAAAATGTGATTGCTTTATTCACTAAGGCATCTAAATCATTGGATGACCTTATTATGAGCCAAAAAGAATGTGGAGATAAGACAGCATAGGGTTCAATTCCTTTGTGCATAGTCAACTCCCGAGTGATCTTGGAAAAAGGATCTTCAAGTAACGAAGCATCTCAATAATCCAAGACACCAAATGTTGCACACACATTCATTTCAAAGCACAATCACAAACAAATTGGCCTTGAATATAAAGGAAAAGGAAAAAATTTTAAGTGAGTATCTTGAAAGGGCAGAAGAAATCTAGCGAGTTCCTCAAAGAACTCCAAACAGAAGTACTCATGAAGAAGAAACAGAGCTACCGAGAATCCCCGTGGTTCTATCAAAGGAATATAAATGATGGGAATGTTAGAAACTACCCAAGTCAAGTGATTGGAATTATGTGAAATATCAAAAAGACCCTATGGAATATATGTCAAAATGGCAAAGGCCTAGAACTCAACAAAGGTCATTCCAAAGGCAAAAAGCTATCATCAACACACATATGCACCCAAGCACTACACTCGAAATATCACAACTACCCAAAGAAGGCAATTGCTAAAACACACACACACATGCATACGAGACAAAAGAGACAACGTATGAACCTAAAGCCCCCAAGCAATTTGCCAAAGTGGATTATGATTATGGCACGAGATAGATGGCAACCTCTTAGAGTCGACCATTTAGCTATAGGTTGGTTGGATCATCTTACAAGATTAACCCCTCAGGACCCGGACAAGTATGGGTACCTAAAAACTAATTTCCTTGATTGCGGGTTCAAGGAACAAATCGAGTGCCAAGGAACCTGGTACATGGATAGTGGTTGTTCCGCACACATGACAGAAACAAGAAAAATCTATCAAAATTTAAGGAGATTAGAGGCGCAAAGGTCATATTTGGAGGAAATAAAACTCGGAAATAAAAGGCAATCGGATCCATCAAGAAAAATGGATTAGAAATCACGGATGTTGCATACGTTGAAGGACTCAACTTCAACTTGTTAAGCATCAACCAACTCGTGACATGGGTTACAATGTTGGATTCAATATGGGAGTATGCTAAATCAAAGACACTGAATCAAATGAAGTGGTGTTGTAAGGATCCGCATAAAAGAATATGTATGTGGTAGATTGGTTGACCGCCACACCAAGCACTTGTTTGTTAGCAAAGAGTACACGAATCAAGTTGGCTATGGCACAAGAAGTAGTCATCCGAATTTCAAGACAATTAACAAGCTTGCAAGGAGTCATCTTGTAGAAGGACTACCAAACTCGATGTACAAGAAGGAAAGTGTTTGTGATGCATGCCAAATGGGAAAGCGAGATCAAATCATCATTCAAAGAGAAAGTCAAGTCCATCTTCAACAAGGATATTGCATCTTTGCATATGGACTTATTTGGTCCAATTAGTCGGCCAACATAAGTGGAAAGAAGTACACCCTAGTGGTATCGATAATTATTCAAGATATACATGGACAATCTTTATGTGCAAAAAGAAGGAAACTTTCTGAAGTTACCTCAATTGATGAAAAGAGTTCAAAATGAGAAGAGTCAAACCATTATAAAGATAAGATCTAATAGAGGAATTGAGTTTGTCAATGGAATAATAACTTAGTATTGTATTGAAAATGGTATAGCTAATGAATTATCTGCAACAAGGACTCCACAAGTGAATGGAGTAGCGAAAAGAAGGAATAAAACTCTCAAGGAAGTGCAAGAACCATGTTAGGTAAGTTGGATTGCCTAAAAGGTTTTGGGGTCAAGCCATCAATCTTGCATGCTATACTCAAAATAGATGCATGATAAATAGACAAATTTACAAAGACTCCCTATGAGATTTGGACATGGAGAAAGCCAAATGTTGCATATTTTAGAATATTTGGATGTAAATGCTTCATCCACAAATGGCAAGGATAATCTAAAGGCTTTTGATGCTAAAGTTGATGAATGTATCTTTTTGGGATACTCAAATTGAAAGTAAAGCCTATTAGTGTTGAACAAGAGGATTATGGTTACAAAAGAGTCTATCCATGTGGTTTTTGATGAACCCAATGTAAATGGAGAAGACATTGAAGAGTTAGCTGATAAGCTGAATCAACCAACTTTGCAGGAAAGTCCCTATGTTGAAGCTGAAGCTGGAGCACTCAATCAAGATGAAGGTGAAATAGCTGAATCTCAAAGACAAAAATATGTAGCTAAGTGATGATGAGAGAGCTGCTCATGACAACACAAACGTACAAGACGATCAACCTGACTTACTCCAACCTGATGTAAGATGGCTGAGAGACCATCCACCAGAGCTAGTCATTGGAGATGTAAGAGATGGTGTAAGAACCAGATCCAGAGCTCAACAAGAAGCTATGTTCACTTGTTTTATTTCCCAAATAGAACCAAAAGATGTGTCCCAAGCATTGGATGATACTCATTGGATTCAAGCAATGCAAGAAGAGCTAAATCAGTTTGAAAGAAACAAAGTATGGGAATTGGTGCAAAGACCAACCCATCAAAATGTTATAGGCACAAAATGGGTATTCAGAAACAAAATGAATGAAGAAGGTTCTGTGGTAAGAAACAAAGCAAGATTGGTAGCCAAAGGGTATTGCCAAGAAGAAGGAATAGATTTTGATGAAACATTTACTCCTGTTGCAAGATTAGAAGCAATAAGGATGTTTCTTGCCTATCTTTGCACACGAGAACTTCACTGTATATCAAATGGATGCGAAAAGTGCATTTTTAAATAGATTGTTGGAAGAAGAAGTCTATGTTGAGCAACCTCCAGGCTTTGAGTAGAAGACTCTTGGAGATAAGGTGTACAAGCTCAAGAAAGCTCTATATGGATTGAAACAAGCACCTAGAGCATGGTATGATACATTATCTCAATTTCTCGAGATAATGGATTCACTAAAGGAAAAGTAAAATGAACACTCTTGAGAATTCAAGATGGAGAGAGTATCTTTGCTTGTTCAAATATATGTGGATGACATTATTTTTGGATCCACAAACAAAGAGTTGTGTGATAAGTTCTCAAACCTCATGCAAGGTAAATTTGAGATGAGCATGATGGGGAGTGACATTCTTTCTAGGTCTTCAAGTCAAACAATGAAGGATGGAACCTTCATAAGTCGACAAAGTAAACCAGAGATTTAATGAAGAAATTTGGTATGGAAGAGAAGTCTTCTCGAAAATACCAATGAATACATCGATCAAGATGGACATGGATGCGGATGGCAAGCTGTGGATCAAACCAGATCTGAGCACTTATTGGATCACCGCTCTCATCTCACAACAGTAGGCCGGACATCACCTTTGTTGTAGGTGTATGTGCAAGATTCCAATCTGCTCCAAAGGAAAGCCACGTGACTACTGACTAAGAGAATCCTAAGATATTTGAAGGGATGCCAAGAAGTGCTTATGGTATCCAAAGGTAGGTGGATTCAAGCTAATTGGCTCAAAGACTCGATTATCTTTGGATGTAGAGTTGACGGGGAAGAGTATTTCAGTACATGTCAAATGCTTAGAAAGCAGGTTGGTTTCTGGTTTAGCAAAAGCAAAACTCAATAGCCACATCCACAAAATTTGGTGAGTACATAGTTCTTGGGCAATGTTGTGCTCAAGTCTTATGGATGAGACAAAGAAATGAGAGATTATGAAATAGAAGAGAAAGAAATTCCAATTATGTGTGATAACACAAGTGCTATTGCAATCACTCGAACCCCGTGTTGCATTCAAGAACAAAGCACATTGATGTCGGATATCATTTCATAAGAGATCATGTTGAAAAGAAAGACATCACCTTGAATACATCTCAACCGACAAACAAGTTAGGCGACATATTCACAAAGACATTATGTGAATCAAGATTTGAAGAACTCAAGCATGAGCTAGGGTTAATTGGTGAGTTGACACTCGAGAGAAGACTCAATGAGAAGAGATGGAACGTGAAAAGATGAAAATAGAGCGAGCACGTGAATCGGCCAAGTGAATTAGCGATGTCGGAAAAGTCGGCTATATCGAGTTAGGCGACAAAATCACTACATGAATAGAGAGAGGAAGAGTTGAGTCGGCTAAGAAGTAAGCCGAGTCATTTATGAGCTAAGTGACAAAAACGCATCGTTTTTAATAAGTGGAATGTTTTTAAGGATGTCGTCGGCGTAATAATGATAGTCGGCCAAAAGTCGCACGACAAAGCATATGATTGGATATAAATGCTTTGTTGCATTAAATACGAGCAATTAAATGCTAATCAGTGTGCTAAACTGAGCCATCGATCTTGATCAAATTTCAAAACCGAAAGCACATCCTTTCATAACCCATATATACCATTTTGTTCGGTTTCTCTCTCATTACTCAAAAACTGCTCATCTCTCCAAAACCAAAGAAATCATTTTTCTCTCAAAACCCTACCAAATCTTGAGCAAGTTCGTCCATTAAAAACTCGGAGAGAAATGGCATCAACCTACGATTTCACCAAGCTAGGAAGCAAATCCACACTTTGGTTCTACCGTGGATTTGAAGGATGGTTAAGCAGGGTTCCGATGAAACCCTTGTGAAGAAGATAGCCGACAAAATCGAAAATCTAGACAAAACCCTTTCTCACGATGGAGTTCCGGATGACATATGTTGAGGAGGTAGGTAGCAGATTCTACGTGAATGCCGAGATTCACGACGGGGAATCAAGTCCTCTATTTACGGAAAGGATTTTACAATCATCTTTTTGAAGATCTAGCGGGCATTGTTTCTTTGCCGTTAGAAGGTCTTAGGAGATATTTGAGGCTAATGTAAACTTGACTCTTTGCATGGAAGGAAGTGGCGGACTCCGAATGTCTTTGCGAAGGTAGTTTACACATGGTGATAAGAAAGTCTTGAAGGACGATTATCACAAGTTGATGGATATCGTCAGCGAAATGTGTGGATATGAAGTTTTGAAGCTTCAATCGGCTATCCAAAACAAAGTTGATCGTGATGGTTGCGATCATAGAGGAAAAGAAGGTCAACTGGGCGGAATCGTTTTAGCAGACTACGCGAGAATGTTGGAAATAAGTCCTTCAGGACGATGGGTCATTTGGAGGATCCTTGGGCTACGACCTTGTAGTTGGCGGTTGATGGAGGTGAAGAGTGTTCCATTCGACATAGAAAGTCGTTCCATGTCAATAAGAAGATGTTAAGGCAAACCTTTCGGAGCCCAAAGGAGAGCTTACGCCAAGCGGGCGGATACGGTGAGGGGAATCAACTAGTCCCCGAAGAAAAACAACTCGTGACTTCCCCTGCGAAGAAGAAAGTTTCCCACGCAATGCGAACAAGCCAGCCCCGGCGAAGGAGAAAATCGCACTGCCTGCTCAGTAGCCAAGTCACTGCCCCTGCGGGGTGGAAAAGGAACCTCAAATACCTTCTCGGCCATCGGGAAGGAGAGGATCGCCAAGCTAAGAAAGGCGGCTCCTCGGACCAAGAAAGATGCATCGGCCCCTCCGCACAGAGTCGGAGGAAACCATATCCGAACCAGAAATTCCTCTGTAAGAACCAAAAGAAGAAGACTCACCAAGCGTTCGGAGAGCTTGAGAAGACAGTGAGTCTGCTACTCACCGAAAAAGATCTCTCGAGGCTGCTGGAGAAGTGCGATCTCAAAATTATTGATGAAACAACCAAGTCTGCTGAGGCCGATCAGCAGAGGCACGTGAAGACCAGTGTGGATAGAACAGTGAGGAACAAGAAGAAGCGAGACAGCAGAATCCCTGGACAGGACGTGTCTCCACTGCCCCGATCTTTCAAGGAGTTGAGCGTGAGTATGTTGCCTTCCATTCCTAAAAAGGAAGGGCAACAAGGAAAAGATGATGAATATGATGTGATCATGCTCTCTCCACCATATCCATACATCCAAAATCGTCTGAGAGAATGGAGGAAATGGAAGCTTAGTTGATCAAGGGAGCAGTTCACACACCCTGAATTCATTGAGGAAGAAGATGAATTGATGAACTTCCTCGGATTGACCACAGTGGTCCAGGCACTTGATGAAGACAACTGCCTAGATATCTTGCAAATCTTCAAAGAAAAAGAGAATGAGAGATTAGCAGAGGAAGCTGAAGCTCGTGAGAAAGCCAGACATTTGTCCTCTCACTGGAACCACTGACCATACTCATCCTCATCTCGACATACTCTCGGATAGTGATGAGGACTTGGACCCCATTCTTTGCACAAGAAAAGTTGGACATGCAAAAACCATGCGGAATCCACACTGCATTGCATGAGAAAGAGTTGATGGAAGGACCAAGAGAGTCTTCCAAATCTCAGCTGGAGATTGATCCGTTGGGAGTGGTGCAGCAGATTGCCACTGTTATTACTGCAACCACTTCCCGATTCACTCGGAAGACGGATCTAAGGGACTTGGCGAAACCGGGAACTTGGGGACCCAAGTTGAGCCAACCCCTGGCGAAGGTATCTTACCACCTACCCCCACTACTGAACACTCAAAGGACACAAATAGGGAGTCTAGAAAGAAGAGTGACCCCATCACAAGTCACTCAAAGCAACCGAGGGGAAACTCCCTCCAGCTGCGGCTAGGTCGGAGGATGCTTTGCAGAGATGACTCCACCATGATCTAGGAGGCGAAGTGGAGAAGGAACAAGAAAAAGAAACACAACAAGTTGTCACTGAAGAAGCTCGGACGGTTGAGTCTATCTGGCTGAAGTGCCAAGCAATCTGCAGCGAGGATGCTGCGATATAGTCGAGGCACGAGGATGGATGCGCCCCGGGAGTTAACACTGCAGGCAATGAAAGTGCAATCCACGGAGTTGAGACTCTTGTGGATGCTTCTCTACAGAAGACCCTAAGACGATTGCGCCTATCGAAGGGATTGTACAAGGCCCCGCCGCGATTTGAGACTACGAGGAGGTAATGAAGGCCTACGGGAGGTTGAGACTTCCTAGGTAAAACCCAAGGAGATAATAGCCTTCCTCGGACCATAATTGCTTTGACTTAGAGGAGGAAATCAATGTTCTTCATGATTCCCGGGATGATCCCGATACAACGTTCTGGGATCTGCAGATGAAGTTAGTCTACTCCAATGAACATCACAAAGACTGGTGAGGACGCTCCCATGTATGAGTAAGCCGAATTCAAGGTTGTTCGTCAAAAGTTCAATTTTGATGATGAGCCAAGTCTTCAAGACTCATCATCTTTCGATGACGCTAATGGTGCAAACGAGGACGCGCAAATTCGGTTAGAAGAAATCACCGAGGCCGAAGAAGGCTTAAGGCAGTGAGGCTCAATCACCGCCAATCATCTCACGAAGGCCCGGTGAGGCGAGTCATCTGTGCGGCTCCCAAAGGCTGCAGCAGGCACGACTCAACCTGAATCATCACATGTAGGTCCCAAGGGGTGTGAGTGTAAGGTTTAGAAGGGGTTGAATAAACCTTACCAACTTTTCGATTTAGTCCTTTTAAAACGTTGAGTTAATATTTCTGACTAAGTCCTTGATGGACAGCTAAGTTAGTTAACCAAATAGAGTTAGTCACTCAGCAGACTGATTGAGTGTTGATAGAATAACTTCGATTGTTTTTGACTAAAGACTTAACTCGATTGTGATATATTTTCATGGAAGACTTAACACCCTTGAATTTGGTTAAGTTTGTTTTAATGCTTGGTTTTAGCACTTTGTTGATTATCAATTGGATAGCAAATTTATCGTGAGATATTAAAGTAATATGCGAGAATTTGAAATCTTTGAAATGTAAATGACACAATAAGTTTTTATAGAGGTTCGAAGATGGGGTAATTCTTCTACTTCTCTTTCCAACTCCTGGAGGAATCCACTAAGTATTGATCAATATACAAGTGGTTACAATCCAGATACAAGTCTTGATCACACACAGTGACTTGATCCTTTGGGACTCGATGCGGAGATGCCTTGGTCACACGAGTTGGCTTCTAATGCGACTCGGCTTCTTCACAGGCGGTACTTTGCCTTGCTACTATAGCCCACTTGCTCAAGCTTCTTGGATTTGATCACGAAGCCCTCCAAAACTTGAGACGGTTCGACCTTGAACCTTCCTACAATCCTCCGTGGAATGTAGACCCCTTGATTCTTCAAATTTTCCTCTTCAAATGATTGAAGTTGTCTTTCCTTCACGGTGAGTGTTGGATTGATTTCCTTCGTAATGTAGGCTTGAGGATTGAATTTGAATGACTTGAGAGTAATTTTTTGTTACTGATTCGAATGTTAGCTTGAATGTTCGTGGTTGAGTAACCTCCTCTTAGAGTGATTCCTCGGCCTTTTATAGTGATCTTTCAAAAATCTGCCCGTTGAAGAGATAGGCTTATTTTCAAAAGACACTTGTGGTCGTTGGCTTGTCTTGTTGCCGTCCTTGGAATTGACATTTCCTCGTATGAATGATTCTTGACTTTTGAGTTCGACACAGTGCGATGCTTCCCATTGGTTTATTCCTTTTGCACGCTTCGGGGAGAGGACTTTAAGAAAGGCGATATGGAAGTATTACTTGTTTAAGTAATTTCCTTGACTTACGTACAACGGATCTCTTTCGATTATCTCGACTTGATTGCATTTTCTTAACTTCCCCGAGGTGACTTAGTCGGCTTCCAATCATGGATGACTCTTCCTCACTTCAACTTGAGACTTGGGCATTTGTCTTGAGTTGACTTGACCGATACTTTACTGTTGTATCTCGTTGTACCTTGATCGAGTTCTGTCTTCTCTTCTTTGCCACACTCAAATTTGCCTCGCGTGAGTCTTCCTTCAAGTCTTGATTGTCTTCTTGCATGTTCGGGCATAGGCGACTTGACTCATTCGACCATTTATCTATTACAATGCAATTTACAACAAAAATGGGGTGCCAACTTTCTATTCTAAGTTTTACATGGCATTCATCAAAATCTAAAAATACTTTCCCAATAATTTCCCCCTTTTTGATGATGCCAAAACTTAAAACATTCATTCATAATTAAATGAAGAAAGATACGCGTGTCGGACAATGTAGAATCCGCAGAATGTATGCGTGGAATCAATCTTTTATTGATCATAACATCCTTGTTCTTTACACGATTGTTTCTTGAGTGTATCAAAGCTTAAAACTAGAACTTAAGGTAATCATGTTGTTCTATATCTACGCAAGTATGGAAATTATACAATTTTTATTCGATGTACGGAAGACTTACATAAAGATGTATTTACATAGTAAAATACATGAAGGGGTGGGCAAAATACTTCATCTCCTTCACCGCCTCCTTCTTTCCTCTTCTTGACTCTGTCATCTTGACCTTTTTCTCTTCTTCTCATCTTGACCGCCTTCTTTTTCTCATAAGCCTTTTTGGCGACTTCATCTCTTCTTTTTCTTTCTTGTCTTTCCTCCCATAGTTGAGTTTGTCTTCTATTTTCTTCTTCAATCCTCTTTACATACTCGGCATTGTTTTTAGCCACTTGCGGGTTAGCTACTTCGTCGAATCGGAATAGATCCCTCATTTCTTGCCGGATCTATGTACTCAATGTTTTGGGCGGAGGTCTGGGTGCAAACCTCTTCCTCCACCACCGCTTCTTCCTCTTCCTCCGGGCGTGTATTGTCTTTGGGGCCTTCTTTTCCCAATGAGTGACTAGCGAGTGACCCCGGCAGAGTGATCAACCGATGGTCTGCGCTGTCGGCTTCTTCACATAGTTTGAGACCTTTTTCCCAAGTACAAATCCCCAGGCTCGATTCGAAGCATCCGAAATGGCATAGGTGTCTCTGTCGTTGGAATGCCTCCATGTTGTTTCAAAATATCCATAACTCGGGCATCCATCTTTCCTTCCACTTCCTTCATCCCTGCTTCAACTATCTTTCTTTTTTTCGATCATGGGTCTGCTGAGTATTGGAGTGGCGAGTCGGCTCGGGAGTTTGGCTTGATGATATCACCGTGACAAGACCTTGTTGGGGGGTTCTAGCAATCATCAAGGGCATATCTTTCGAACCTTCCCCCTCAACAGATTTTCCTTTCTTCTCTATTCTCTCTTCCTCGGCCTTTCTTCGGGGAGAGGAGGAGACAACTATTTCTTCAGGACAGGTGATTCCCCCTCACTCGTATCGACTCTCTTTGCATATGCTCTCTTACTCGTGCTCCGGAAAGGTTAGATCGAACATCTTCTTGTTTACATGGAACGCCTTTCCATGTCGAAGAGGAACTCCTTTTGCTTCCATCATCCGGCCAATCTCCGGCCGTACCCTGGGAACCTCCAAACGTACCATCCTCTTTGAAGGATTTATTCCCAATATTAAAGCGAGTCTGGGTCAGTATACAAACTGGCCGATTTACCTTCTTTTCTTCAATGATTGCGGCCATTACGATCAAAGCTTTAGGCAATTTGGTCAAAGCTTCCAAATTTGATGTCATGCATTTGGCAACAATGTCCACAATTTGTGGTAGTCCTCTTTTAATGACTTCTTGTTAGTTGTGTAGACCACCTTCGCAAAGACAAATCGGACTTGGCTACTTCCTTCCAAGCGGCGGCCAGGTTAACATCGACTTCATAAATCTCCTAAGGCACTCCTTCCGGCAACAAGCGATGTTACGCGGATCCTTGGCGGTAATGGTGAAAGCTTTTCCGTGAACGAGAGGACTTGATGCCCTCATCGTGAACTTCAGCGTTCACGTAGAACTATCGACCTCTTCCACGTAGGTCATCGGAAACTCCAACATAAAAAATGGTTTCACCCGGACTTTTCCAACTTCGTCTATCTTCTTTACTAGGGTGTCGTCGGACCACTGTTTGATCATGTCGTCGAAATCCACAAAAGAGACCCGTGTGGATTTGCTTCCCCAACTTGACGAAGTCATGAGTAGATGCCATTTCTCAATGTTTTACCGAACGAAACTTTGAGAAAGAACATAAGGATTTGTTAGGTTTTTGAGAGAAAATTTCTTCTTTGCCTTCGAGAGATGAACAGTTTTTCGTAAAGTGAGAGAAAATCGGACGAAATGGTATAAGTATGGGTTATGAAAGGGACGTGCGGGTGGTTTTAGTGAAACTCCCTGGATCTTTGAGCTTCGTGGTAATTTCCTCGAATGATTGCGCTTTGCACTCTTGAGGCAAGTTAATTGTCTCGAATGCCAACTTTTTCTTCTTGGACATCACTTCCTTCAAAAACTTCGTATAATTGGGCATCTGATCCAATGCGTCTGCAAAAGGTATGTTAATATGCAGTTTCTTAAATGTATCAAGGAATTTTGCAAACTGCGCATCAAGCTTTTTCTTTTGAAATCATTGAGGAAAAGGAAGGGGGATAGTAAGTTTAGACAAATCAGAGTTAGAAGAAGATTTAAGCTTCTCAGCCCCTTTTTGTTCATCAATTTGTCCCTATGCTCCTTCCTCAGCCTCAACACTGCCATTTACTTCCGTTTCTCCATCTCCGGGTTCAGAATTTTCTATACTATACTATGCACGACATGCCCGTCCATAGGCACACGGGTCATACATCTCATGTTCTGTTCCTGGAATCCTTCGGTACCACGCACGACCTGGTCGCGCTCAGATGCACGAGTCGTGCGTCCTTCAGATTTTTTAGTATTTGCTACGGCATCGTGCACGACCTGGTCATGCTCCAATGCACGGGTCATGCGTGGTTCAAATTTTTCTTCACTTCCCAGAATTTTCGGCCCCTCGTACTCCGTACCACTTCTCAGATGAATGGAGTTACACTGTTCTCTCGGATTGACTTCTGTGTTACTCGGAAACTGGCCCTTCTGATGCTGTCCACCAATGATCGTTTCTAATTGGCCAATCTGAGTTTCTAGATTTTTTATTTGTGAACCAACAGTGTTGGCCAACTGTGTGACATGTGCCTCAATTTTGTCTATCTTAGCTTCATCTTTATTTAATCGGTTCCTCGTTTCACTCATGAACAAGTTGAGAATGTCCTCCAAATATGGCTTCACCTCCGCATTAATGACACCATTTGTCACATTAAACCCGGTGGTGGTTGCATCACATTCTTCATATTTGCGTAGGAGAAATTTTCATGGTTCCTCAAACCCGGGTGGTAATGAGTAGGAGTCTGATTGTTCTGGTAATTGTTGAAATTCCGGTTATTGACATAATTTGCTTCCTTCATGGGATCTAGAGGAACTCTCCCATTACTTGCACCCGTGTTTCCTTCAGTCCCCTTCGTCAATACACTCAACTGATTTGTCAATGCAGTCATCTGAGCGGTCAATGCCTTGATTGGGTCCAAACCAGAGACTTCGGCTACCCTTTTCAAATTAGTTCTCTCGGAGGGCCACTAATAGCTATTCATTGCCATCTGTTCAAGCAAGTTGAATGCATCCTCTGGGAATCTTGCGAGTAAAGTGCCTCCTGATGCGGCATCCACAAACGACCTAGTCTGTCCCATCAACCCGTTATAAAAGAAGCAAAGTTGCTGATCCTCTGGAAATCCGTGTTGCGGGCACCTTCTCAATGAATCCCGGAATCTCTCCCAGGCCTCATACAGTGGATCAGAATCAAACTGCCTGAACTGCGTGATCTCACTTTTGAGCTGTAGTATCTTACTTGGTGGGAAGTATTTAAACAAGAATTTCTGACTCAGCTCATCCCAAGTATTCACACTCCCCTGAGTTAGTGTATCTAGCCAGTTTCTAACCTTATCCCTTAAAGAGAAAGGGAATAGGCACAAACGTATAGCATCATCACCCCATTCATCTTGATTGTATTGCAAATCGCATAAAGTTCGCAAGATGAGAATTGGGATCCTCAGACGGAAAGCCCCCAAACTGATTCTGCTGCACCATCGAGATCAGTGCTGGCTTAGCTCAAAATTATTCGCATTAATTGGGACATTGGCAATTCCACCATAGTTGCGATTTGTCTGTTGGCGGAAATGTCGCGAATCGCTTCTTCTTTGGGTGTCGGAACATCAGTGCATCGTAACTCATTAATGACCCTGTTGGCCCCATTCTAACCTGATCTTGTCTATTTTTCCCGTTTAGTAGCCGCACCGATTCACCTAGCAAAAGCCTAAACCTCCTGGTATGAACGGTCTAATTCTCTTTGCTTCGAGCGAGTGTTCATGCACTACCCGAACCAACTAAAGAAAATAAGTCAAACACAAGGAGTAAAATTAAACAACAAATAAAAAGAAAGAAAATGTCTAAATTAAAAATAATTCTATTTATCACAATATTAGTACTAAAAATTTAATTAGTCCCCTAAGAACGGCACCAAAAACTTGTTCGCCTTATTTTTAGCTTTACTTTACCGCAAGTGTACGGTGTAGTTTATAGAATAGGGTTAGTAAGGTCGAATCCACATAGACTAATAAATTAATGTACTAAGTATTAAGATTGTAATAGTCATATTTTTATCTAGGCGATCGAAATTGAATGATTGGTTTTGTAAAAACAAGACAAGAATTATCCTAAAAAGACAAAGTAATGATTGATTGAAAGATGAAGGAGATAAATGGATTCCAGGGCTATGGTTTCAGTTAATATCCCCTTTTATTATCAGAATAATCACAAGCAAAGTTATTATTATTCTTCCCTATAAGACAATCACGAAAAGTATTTTACCCTCTCTCTCGAGATGTATGTAAAAACATTGATTGGATTATCTATGCTAAATCTCTACTCAACAAGATAATCCAACTCCCAAAAGTACAAAAGATTATAAATCCTCACAAATATTCACAGACTTCTCAATCTTGCAAATATTCATGTCAAGTACCCACAGTCTAGTATTGAAACTCATCTCTCGAATTATGAATCAATACATTAAATCAAGTCAAACCAATGGCCATTTGATAAAACAAGTAACAAAAAAAAAGTACTCGAATAGGGTCTGAAAATAATAACTTCAATTGCAATTAAACATCAACAAAAATATTCATTAACCTAATCCCAAACCCGGGAATCACAAGATGTTTAGCCAGACATGGGAAATAAATAATTCATAGATAAATTATTCAAGTTCATATCAAACTAATCAAAAATAAACGATACTATGGAATGAGAAAACTCGGGGATGTCGATGATCTCTCGATCTATCTTCAATCCTCAAGCGCGTGGTTGTGACCTCGATCAATCTCACGAATCCTCCAAGTAGAAGGTTGCTCTTTTTCTGCTTTCTAAGGCAAAAATTAGTGTCCCTTTGTTTGGGGCCGACTACTCCCATTGGATCAAAACCTGCTTAAAAATCGTCAAAACCTGACTTTCTCGCGCCCGACCAACCTTGTGCGGGGTGCCGTAAGAACATTCACTCACTAAAGGGACGCATGGGCCATGCTCTCAACGCACGCCAACCCGTGTGGGGGTAATGCGGCCGAGTCTTGATGCTGGATTGCGCGCACGGGTCGTGCTATGGACGCACGCTGTGTGCCGTGCGCACTTTCTTGAGCCGATATGTGTTTGTTTTTTTCCGTTTCTCACCGTTTTGTCGACATCTTCTCGATTCAACTCCAAACATCGTATGTTACTTCAAGTATTGGCGGTCCTTTACCGCAATGCTCAAATGTCGCCAAAATGCTACATATATCAATTAATTCCTACAAAACGAGCAAAGCGTAATACCTTTTCCACTTTACGAAAATAAAGCCCTTTTCACTCGAGTAATGCATGCATAACAACTAATTCTAACTATAATTAAGCCCAAAATACATGCAAAACACATACCAATCAACAAGCTATCACAATTTATCATGATTGCAGCCAACGGCTTAGGGCAACATGGAATATCCTCTAAGAAGTTGCGAAGCCATGCTACTTCTTCATCGGCTTTATCCGAGCTATAAACTCCGATTCCATCATGGATCGAGCTATACAAGTTTGCTTAGATGATTTCCGAGGACACCACTCCACCAATAATGGTAAAAACATAATCACTAGTGGATTTGGGATCTTTTGTGTCGATTGTCCAATTAGCATCACTTTATCCTTCTAATACACCGGGATATCTTGAGTAAAGTAATCCATAATTTAAGGTGAGACTTAGATATCGAGAACCCTTATCAATGCCTTCCAATGGTCATTGTCGGGATTACTCGTAAATCTACTCGATTTATTAATTGGGTAGGCAATATCCGGACAAGTGCGATTTGTTATATATATTAGACTATCAATAATCCGAGAATATTCTAGTCGAGATACGAGGCTCACCCGATTTTTAGCTAAGTGTAAGCTTAAATCAACATGTGTTTTAGCCGGAGGACTTTATCATAATCATTAAACTTTCAAGTATTATCTCAACATAATGAGATCGAGACAGAAAAGCCCACCGAGATGTTATAGAGATCTTAATTCCCAAAATAACATATGATACGCTCATACCTTTCATATCAAAATATTTGGTCAATATTTTCTTAGTATCCATGATTATATCATGATTACTAGACATAATCAACATGTCGCCAACGTATATACGATAATAACATTAGCATTATGTGTGTCTTTAATGTAAAGGCATTTATCACACTCGTTAATTTTGAAACCATTTGACAACATAGTTCTCAAATTTCTCGTGCCACTATTTCCTAGCTTGCTTAAGGCCATATAATGAATTAACGAGTTTGCACACCTTCTTCTCCCCGTCCAGGAGCAATGAACCTTCCGGGTTGTTCCATGTAGATTTTTTTTTTCTAATTCACCATTTAGAAAAGTCATTTTCACATCCATTTGGTGTATCTCAAGGTTATGCAATGCATCAATATCGGTGAGAACTCTAATAGATGTGATTCTTGTCACAAGTGAATATGTATCAAATAAATCAATGCTTTATTTTTGTTTAAATTTTTACCTATTAATATGACCTTGTACTTATCAATAGTTCCATTAGTTTTATATTTCCTTTTAAGGATCTACTTGAATCCTAAAAGTTTATTTCTTGGTAGGAGATCTACCAACTTCCAAATATGATTTTGCATAATGTAATCTATCTCATTATTAATAGCTTCTTTCGAATAGAGCTTATGGACCGACAATGCTTCATCAATTGTTCTTGGTTCATTTTCTAACACATAAGTTAGAAAAACTCGGACCAAAAGACTTAGTTATTTTGGCCCTTTTATCGTCTTAGTTCTTCTTCACTTTGATGATCACCATCAGCAGTATCACATGTTCTATTACCAGAATTTACTTCTTTTCTTTCTTGACAAGGAAACACATCTTTGAAAAATAGAGCATTCCTTGATTCAATAATTGTACCTTCTTGTACATCCGGAATTGTTGATTTGTGTACTAAAAATCGATATGCACTACTATTACTAGCATATCCAATGAAAATGCAATCAATTGTTTTACGCTCTATCTTGACTTGTTTTGGCTTATGTATTTCTACTTTAGCCAAACACCCCACACTTTAAGGTATTTGTAGGAAGGTTTGCGACCTTTGGGTAACTCATATGGAGTTTTATCTTTATTTTTGTGTGGTATTTTATTAAGAATATGGTTATCCGAGAGAATTGCTTCCCCCCACAAATTCTGATGCAAACCTGAATTTATCAACAAAGCATTCATCATCTCTTTAAAAGCTTCTAAGGCATCATCTTTACTTCTCAAAAGATATACATAACAGTATCTTGTTCAATCATTGATAAAAGAACAAAATACATTTTCCCACATCCGGTTTGCACAAACTTTATATCACATATGTCACTGTGAATTAATTCTAGAGATTCTCAGTATTTCATTCCACCGAGTGGAATGGTGTTTTTGCCATTTTGCCTCCACACGATTTCACATTTGTGATGTGAATCTCTTTTAAAACTAGGTAGTAATTACAAATTAACTTTTTCAAAGTATTAAAATTCACATGTCATAATCTAACATGCCATAAATTTGAACACTCAAGCAAATAAGAAGAAGCATTAATTTTATTGCTTTCAAAATTGGAGTACATTCATTACATTCATCTTGAACCGTCCATTTTCTAAGTACCCTTCCCTATGAATCTGTCCATTTTTCACAAGTACAAACTTTTGAGCCTCAAGCACTAATCTAAACTCGCTTTGACCAACAACGATCCCGACACTAAATTCTTTCAAATATCTGGAACATGAAGAACATCAACGAGGGTTACCTCCTTGCTCAAGGTCATCTTCAGCACCACTTTGCCCGACAATGTTGGAAGTTGCAGAATTTCCCATGAATAGCTTTCTTCAGTTGACTAGAGTATATGTTGAGAATATGTCTTTGTCGGAACAGATGTGGCGTGTAGCACCTGTGTTCACCCACCATTCTCTCGGGTTATCCACCATGTAGCACTTATTGGCTTCAAACACAACAGTCGAGAGATCAAGCTCGAACATATCAATTGGCATTGTTATGTCCTCGGTCATATGCACCTGGTTCTGATTGACTTTCTTAGGAATACGATGTTTGATAAATGGTTTTATCATGATTTTGATGATTTTGTTTTTATACCAAACAATGTTTTTAAAGGTTGTCCAAATACTCCTAAATGATATAAAATGGTTTTAATATTTTTTGAGTATTTCTTCAAGTTTATTTTTCGACAAAATTGGATAACACATTTAATGATTTTGTGTCAATGGGTTTTTACATTGAAACTTTGTTTACGAATGTTGTCCTAATACTCCCGATCGGTCTAAAATGTTTTCACTATTTATCGGGTATTTCTTGAAGTTTATATTGGACAACACTTTTTGTATTAATGTGTTATTTCATCAAAACTATTTCTAATGTTGTCCTAAATACTCCGATCGGTTTAAAATATTTTTACGAATTTTTGGAGTATTTCTTGAGGTTTATTTTTGACAAAAAATCGGACAACATTTCATTTAGGAGGTCGGCCAGGTCGTGACAAAAGAGGCGGCGGTACACAGGAATACATTTCACGAAACAAAACTCGCGAAACCTCAAAAATTGGTCGAGTGACCGTCCCTATAGGGGCGACGGTCGATCACCCCTGGACCGGTCCCCTAGTGTATTTTTTGCTGCAATTCTTTCAAACTCTTATTTGTGCGCGACCAAATCGCCCTCAAGTTTGAAGCAAAATTCTAACCATTGTGCGGACGAACTGATTTTCCCTAAATTGTGGAATTGATTTCTAACAGCTATAATCTTGATTTTAATTGCAATTTTTTGTAGATATCGATTCCGAGAGGATCCTATCAAGTATCAATCATCTCCTATAAATAGAGGAACATTTGAAGCACAACAATAAGAGAGAACAACACAACACAACAAGATATACTCAAGCAAACACTTGGTCTTATATTGTCATTATTCTTGTTGTAATTTGCCTAGCTTATCACTTTCACATTCTTGAGGTCTAGGCTATTCTTGATTACACTTGCACTTCATTGTATAATTCATTATCGAGTTGTAATCTTGAATTTTGGGTTATCATTCAACACAAGATATCCTTGTGAGTGTTCTTGTGGTAAGAACACACTTGGGTGATCTAGGTGTTAGGTGTGAGAAGATTGTGGTAATCTTCTTGTTGAGGTGTTGAAGAATTTGGTATTCTTCAAGGTTGAAGATCAGTGGCAATCTTCACAAGGTCTTGTTGGAGATTGTGGTAATCTTCAAGAGAGATTGTGGTAATCTCAAAGGTGGTGTTGAAGAAGAGTGTGGTGCTCTTCAAGGTGTTGTTGTGAGTTGGTGTTGCATTAATTTTGGTAATTAATAAAATCTTTTTTTTTAATCCATCCCGATGTCTTGGGGTGGTAGAGGATTAGGCCCTAGGTGGGTTGAACCTCTATAAATCGACGTGTGTTGTTTACATTCCGCACCATTATTATTGTCTTTGTGCATTCGATTCGTAAAGAGGGTAAAATCGAAAACGATGGAGATAATCTATTCACCCCCTCTCTAGATTATCGTAGCCGCTTGGACTTACAAGTGGTATCGAGCCAAACTCTTTGGCAAGCTAGTTTCACATCGCGAGTGAAGAGAAAACGATCATCGGCTACGAATGAAGCTCATCTTTCCTAAACCTCCACCACCAAGCCACCTCGATTTGATTCCAAATATTTTACATTTTGGAAAGAAAGAATGGAATGCTATTTACAAGGTTGCGGGTTCGATATTTGGAACATCGTCATCAATGGAGAATCCATTCCGATGAAAGACACACCATACACCTCCAAAGCTCTCAAGGAGCTCAATGATGAAGAAAAGAAAATCATCTCCTTAAATGGTAAAGCTCTCAATATTTTGTATTGTTCATTTACTAATTTGGAATATGAACATATTGAAGGAATTCGATCGGCACATGAAGTATGGCAAAAATTAGAAGCCATCTATGGAGTATTTGCAAATGAAAGGAGTCAAACAAAAGCATCTACTTCTCAAAGGGATACAAGTTCAAATCTAAGGAACAAGTCTTTTACAACTTCCAACTATGAAGTAGTCGAACAATGTTTTATGGGCATCGAAGAAGAAAACGAGGTATGTCTTAAACCCTCTACTTCCTATGATATTGTTATTCAAAATGATTATAGTGATTTGCAAAATGATTTTGATGATCTTCAAAATGAATTCCAAAATTTACTTGTTAAGTACAAAAATTTGAAAAAGGAATTCAATGTTTTGAAAAATGAAAAGGATAGTTTATTTACTTCCTATGAATCACTATCATGTGCTCACACCACCACACTTGACAAGATTAGAAACCTTGAAAAACAAAATAGTACTCTTGTTGAGGATATTAATTGCATGAAAAATGATTTATCAAAATCCAACTTGAGTACCAATAAATTGCCCAATGTTGTAAATGATAATGGTTGTGAAAATTTGAATAGTGAACTTGATCATAAGCCTAATATTGTCAAGCATATGAAAAATAATCGAGTTCCTATTCATGTTAGTAATATTACTTACTTTTATTGCGGTAAAAGGGTCATACGGTAAATACTTGTCGTGCTAGAAATAGATCTAATTATCTTTGGAGACCTAAAAGTCTCAAGACTAATCCCAAAGGACCCAAGCAGTTGAGGTACCACAAAACAATGTTATATTAGGTACCGGTGAAATAATAATCGAAAAAAAAATTCATACCGCCAAGAAAACATCAAATGACCATTTCATTTGATCAAAGGAGAAAACATTTTCAACAAAGTCATTTTCCAAGAAGAGGAAATAATCAAAAATGGGATGAACAAAATCCTTGAAATGGCAAAGACATCATCAACAAGATGATTTTTCAAGAGAAAGACACTTTCAAAAATGGGAAGGCCACAATGCTTGAAATGGAGCAATTAGAGAAACCATCATCAACATGAAGATTTTCAAAAGGGAAGATATCATCAACAATGGGAACGACACAACCCATGGAAATGGCGAAATTGGTAAATCAGTATCTCCCTATTTAAATATGCATTCTA
Source organism: Rehmannia glutinosa (assembly GCA_016081115.2). Lineage (NCBI taxonomy): Eukaryota > Viridiplantae > Streptophyta > Magnoliopsida > Lamiales > Orobanchaceae > Rehmannia > Rehmannia glutinosa. Next base: position 60,403 of record JABTTQ020001509.1, on the reverse strand, counting down.
TTTTCTTGCATATTTTTATTTGTGTCTAAATTGCAAAATGATTTTTCAAAATGAGTGTAAATATTTATTTTTAAAAATTTAAAGTCTTCAATATATTTGTAAGTTTCAAAATAATTTTGAAAAGAAGACCTTGCATAATGTTTCTAAAACTCTTGTGCATTTACTTAGACTTATGTGGTTTATTATCTCCTATGTAGTTATGTAGCACAAGCATGCTTAAAGATATCTCTTATTGCTTAGCCTACACATGTATTATTATGTTTGTGCAAAATTTGGTTTAAAGAATTGTGTAGGATTTACATATCTCTTTCAATGGTTATCTACTTGTAATATATCAAGAGAGATATGAACTATCGAGGTACGCTCATTATTGTTATTCATATCATAAACTCGATATTGTTATGCCATATGCCTAGGTGCTTATTTTAATAAGTCATGCATTTTATTGCACATATAAATGCCATTATTCTTGGATGCTTATGTCAAAGCTTTTGTTCATATGATTCTTGTAAATGAGGTATCAACTATGTGCTCTCGTATTTTCATATTTCAAAAGAGACTTTATATAGCTTTCTACAAGCTTATTTGAACTTACATGTTGTATTATATTCTTGATGATTTTCTTTTAGCATAGTATGTGTTACTTGCTATAGTATCTCTATTATTCGATATTACTATGCTTTTGTGCAAGATTCTTTGTTGAGATTTTGTAGAAATTTTTGGTATTTCGTAACAAGTTTGATGAACAAGGCAAGGTTAGTAATTCAAAGGTATTGTCAAGAAGAAGGTATTGATTTTGATGTAATATTTGCACTCATAGCACATTTAGAAGTTATTTGCACTTTACTTGCCCATTCTTGTTTTGAGAAAATTTCAAGCTTTACCAAATGGATGTTAAATCCAATTTTCTAAATGGTTTTATTCAAATAGAAGTCTATCGAGTTTAAAATTTTAGGCCAAATGATTTTTATAAAAGGCCTTGCGGTTGTTGATACAAGTATCCCGTATATGGTTTGATAGACTTAGCTATTTTTGCAAAATGATTTTACAAGAGGTAAAGTTGATACTACATTTTTTTTTAAAAAGGGAAAGATTGTTTACTTGTGCAAATTTATGTTGATATTTTTGGTGCTACTAATGAATATTTGTGCAAGACATTTTTCCAAGTCAATGCAAGGTGAACATAAGGTGATCATGATGAGGAAGCTCAATTTCTTCATTGGAATTCAAGCTCAACAATGCCAAGAAGGTGGTTATATTCCACACTCAAAGTATAGAAAAGAAGAAATGAGGCATTGAAAAGGAAAGAACCATTTCAACCTATATGGCTACAAATGCGAAAATTGACAAAAGGTTGAAGTAGGCATGTTGATTGACAAACAAATTTGAGGTATGCTTATCTTCGTCTATTACCGCTTAAGACTCGACATTTTATATACCTTATGTCTATATGATCGACTTAAAACAATCCCAACGAATCTCATTAAAGTGTCGTTAAAAGAAATTTTCAAATATTTGTAAGGCACTTCTTCTTATGACTTGTTCATCCAAAGTTTTAAAACGTTATTATTTTTCGGATAACAAGTCCGGTGATAATAATTTTTCAAAATATGGTTCGTCATAATCGAACTAAACATATTGAGATTCGATATTTTTCAAAGGGATTGCATGTTTAACAAAAACTTGAGATGTGTTTAATTAGTCTCAAGGATAACTCGCGACTTTTTAATTGCTCACCGCCGAGTATTTTACCTCATTTCGAGCTTGATTATGACATAATGTATATTGAATGAGGTCTACGTTTGTATTTTGCACGTTTTCAAAACTTAGGGGTGAAAAATCGGATTTTTGGATCAAATTCGAATTTCAAAACAAGCAGAACTAGTGGGCTGCCGGGGCGGGGGCCGAGGTTGCCCACTAGCTCGACCGGTCACCCTATGCCCTGACCGGTCGCCCACAACTTAAAATTGGTTAAAACCGTCTTTTTTGTATTTTGGCGCTTTAAGGTTTTTCCTCTCTATTTCGTCCCTTTGCAAATTTCACACACATTTCACTTCAAATGTGTTTTATTGCATACATTTCGTATCTTGGATGTATTTAGGCTCGATTATCATCATCATTGCTCGTCTTTACCGATTAAATGGTAAGAATTCTACTTCCTTATCTCAATTGGGTTGAACCCTGAGAACTTGGCCTATATGTATTTTCTTGATGAAATTTGTATATGTTTGTGATGAACTAGCTATCTATGATGCATTATATTGTGTTTGAACTGATTTGGTGATGAAAAACTTGGCTTGATTACATTTACAAGGGCTATATATATCTTCTTCAATTTTTGATGCCTCGCCAGTGTTCGATAAAATGTTTCAATGAAAAATTCAACTTCTACATGATTCTCTTGCTTCCAAAAGTTTTAAATACTTATTGAGATCATGTCTTGGCAAATAAAACGAGCTTATGAACTCTTCATGATACATTTCTCCAATTTTCTTTGGATTTTTAGCCTAAATTGTTCAATGGTTGATAAACCGTTTCTTTGGCGCACTTTGATATAATTGTATGATGTTTTTATCATCCTAACATTCTTTTTATGATTCCAAAGGGGAGAAACGGAAATTGGCTCGTTAGCTAAAAGAAGCTAATGAAAGCTCGCAATAAAAGCTATAAGCTATGACTTCCTAAAGTCATAAGTTGTGCATTATACTTAGTCCATTTTTTGTATGGTGGACTCATATACTTGTCTAATGATGTTTTGTTGTGAGAGGGAGCTTATAAGCTCTTGAACTTAAGATCAATATGTAAAAGCTAAGCTTTTAGCTTGTGGTTGATTGTTTTTACATTATTCTTGTTGTGCATATTGATAGGGGAGCTTTTGCTATATATGTTTGAATATCTCTACTCCCATCCTTGTGTTTATATTGCATGGAATGTTGTCGCTCAACGGATAGTTCTCTTTAACCTAGTAAAATTGTTTTGTTTTCAAAATCGACCTCGTTAAAATTGTTTTGGTTTGTAATCATCAAAAAGGGGAGATTGTTTGATAAATGGTTTTATCATGATTTTGATGATTTTGTTTTTATACCAAAACAATATTTTTAAAGGTTGTCCAAATACTCCTAAATGATTTAAAATGGTTTTAATATTTTTCTGAGTATTTCTTCAAGTTTATTTTTCGACAAAATTGGATACACATTTAATGATTTTGTGTCAATGGGTTTTTACATTGAAACTTTGTTTCTAAATGTTGTCCTAATACTCCCAATCGGTCTAAAATGTTTTCACTATTTATCGGGTATTTCTTGAAGTTTATATCGGACAACACTTTTTGTATTAATGTGTTATTTCATCAAAACTATTTCTAATGTTGTCCTAAATACTCCCGATCGGTTTAAAATATTTTTTACGAATTTTTCGGAGTATTTCTTGAGGTTTAATTTTGACAAAAAATCGGACAACATTTCATTTAGGAAATGGTTCTGAGGTCCGACCAAAGAGGCGACGGTACACAGGAATACATTTCACGAAACAAACTCGCGAAACCTCAAAAATTGGTCGAGTGACCGGTCCCTATAGGGGCGACGGTCGCACCCTGAGGCGACGGTCGATCACCCCCGACCCGATCCCCTAGTGTATTTTTGCTGCAATTCTTTCAAACTCTTATTTGTGCGCGATCGCGCCCTCAAGTTTGAAACAAAATTCTAACCGTTGTGCAGATACTTTTCCTAAATTGTGGAATTGATTTCTAACAGACTATAATCTTGATTTTAATTGCAATATTTTTGTAGATATCAGATTCCAAGAGGAGCTATCAAGTATCAATCATCTCCTATAAATAGAGGAAGATTTGAAGCACAACAATAAGAGAGAACAACACAACACAACAAGATATACTCAAGCAAACACTTGGTCTTATATTGTCATTATTTTTGTTGTAATTTGCCTAGCTTATCACATTCACATTCTTGAGGTCTAGGCTATTCTTGATTACACTTGCACTTCATTTTATAATTCATTATCGAGTTGTAATCTTGAATTTTTTCGTTATCATTCAACACGAGATATCCTTGTGAGTGTTATTGTGGTAAGAACACACTTGGGTGATCTAGGTGTTAGGTGTGAGAAGATTGTGGTAATCTTCTTGTTGAGGTGTTGAAGAATTTGGTATTCTTCAAGGTTGAAGATTGTGGTAATCTTCACAAGGTGCCGTTGGAGATTGTGGTAATCTTCAAGAGAGATTGTGGTAATCTCAAAGGTGGTGTTGAAGAAGAGTGTGGTGCTCTTCAAGGTGTTGTTGTAAGTTGGTGTTGTATTAATTTTGGTAATTAATAAAATCTTTTTTTTTGAAATCCATCTCGGATATCTTGGGGTGGTAGAGGATTAGGCCCTAGGTGGGTTGAACCTTTATAAATTGGCGTGTGTTGTTTACATTCCGCACCTTTATTATTGTCTTTGTGCATTCGGTTCGAAAAAGAGGGTAAAATCGAAAAGATGAAGATAATCTATTCACCCCCTCTAGATTATCGTAGCCGCTTGGACTTACATACGATAATCTTTAACCTTGTGATTTGACTTTCGACATTTGAAGCATTTCCCTTTGAACTTTTTAGCCTTCCCTTATTTCTGACCATTCCCCAGGTGCATTCTCTTCTTGCTAGCATTGGGCTCAACCAAGTTTGTATTTGCCTCTATTGGAAGATTGTCAGACTTAATTTCAGACTTGTGATTATGTTCTTCAATTCACAATCTGACAATTAAGTCTTCAAACCCCATCTCCTTCCGCTTATGCTTTAGGTAGTTTATAAAATTCTTCCACTGAGGCGGTAGCTTTTCTATCAGAACAGCTACTTAAAAGGACTCACTCAGCACCATTCCTTCTGTAATTATATCATGCAGAATTAGTTGGGTCTCTTGAACCTGGCTGATCACCGTCTTGGTGTCAACCATCTTAAAATCAAGGAATTTGCCGACAATAAATTTCTTTATGCCTGTATCTTCCGTTTTATACTTCTTTTCTAAAGAGCCCCACAACTCTTTAACAGTCTTTCTACCGAACAATATACATTATATAATGTGTTGTCCAAATTTCTTAAGATTGTAGTTCCCCGCATAGGATGTCGCTTTGACTCCAAGCATCGAATGCCACTTTTATGAGAATCGGCCTCTTTTTTCACCACAGTTGGAGCATCCTCCTTCAGGTAACGAGCAAAGTTCAGAGTACTAAGATAAGACAGCATCTTTTGTTGCCATCTTTTGAAATATGTATCGATGAACTTCTCGGTTTCTCTTCTTCTTTGTCTTTGGAACAGATGGTGCTAGAACTGATGTTCTTTGGACTGATGATTTTGAAGCCATTTGATAAACACGAAAATTTCATCTTAAACTGTTGGAAAATTCTGGTTGGTGTGTACCAAAACGACTATAGAAATTTGAGCAGAGTAACAGAAAGAAAGTCAAGGCAAGAGTTGGATACTTTGTCTTTAATAGGAAATTGTCCCGCTCACGGTGTTAACGGAATCTGGCAATCGCCTATACAACGACTTACTTCTTGTGATAGCAACACTACAAATCACAATAACAACGAACACTTGGTGTTTATGAACTCTCAATTAACTTTTATGCAGAATGAGTACGAATGCAAAAATTTTCTTGTGCCTCTTCAGACTGGGTGCAAAGCCAGGTTTGGATTGTTCATGATTGTCAAATGGCGCCTTATGATCAACAGCCGCAATTTGATGGTCCAAATTGCATCCACCTGAAGGTACACATCTTTTGGCATGCACCCATGCACATTGGACAGTCGTGTCGAGTCATGGTGCTCAGTTAGCGAACAGACGCGTCTAAATCAGCTCCATTGCGTGCCACGTGTCACCACCTGGATGACTCCACCAAGTCACTGCCACCTAAATTGCCCTGCCATGTCACCGAGCCACAGAACCGAACCCGGTTCGATTTTCAAAACTTTAAGGCTCTTCATGTAAGTCCAAGCGGCTACAATAATCTAGAGGGGTGAATAGATTATCTCCATTTTCTCGATTATGCCCTCTTTTTCGAATCAAACAAGCCAAGACAAGAACTAAGGTGCGGGAAGGAAATAACATGCGTCGATTTATAGAGGTTCAACCCACCTAGGGCCTAATCCTCTACCACCCCAGTATCTCCGGGATGGATTTCAAAAATAAAAAAGATTTTATTAATTACCACAATTAATACAACATCACCTTACAACACCTCTTTTGGAGATTACCACAATCTCCTCTGAAGATTACCACAATCTTCAACGGCACCTTGTGAAGATTACCACAATCTTCAACCTTGAAGAACACCAAATTCTTCAACACCTCAAAGAGCACCAAACTCTTCAACAAGAAGATTACCACAATCTTCTTACACCTAACACCTAGATCACCCAAGTGTGTTCTTACCACAAGAATACTCACAATGATATCTTGTGTTGAATGATGAACCCAAATTCAAGATTACAACTCGATAATGAATAATACAGTTTTAAGTGAAAGTGTAATCAAGAAATAAGCCTAGACCTCAAGATATGAAAGTGAAATACTTAGGCTATTACAATAAGAATGTTGACAATAAAGACTTAGACAAATTTGCAGATTTCTTGTTGTGTTGGGTTGTATGCTCTCTTGTTGTGTTGTTTCAAATCTTCCTCTATTTATAAGAGATGATTGATCATGGATAGGCTCCTCTTAGGGATTGAAAATCTACAGAAAAAATACAATTAAAATCAAGATTATAGTCATGTTAGAAATCAACCCCACAATTTAAGGAAAAGTTGTGTCTTTGCACAACGGTTAGAATTTGCGATAAATATATAGAGGGCGACCGATCACGCACAAATAGAGAAAATGAGATTACACAAAAAAACCATCATAGGGACCGGTCCATGGGGGTTGGACCGTCGACCTCCAGGGTTTTTCAAAACATCTCATTTTTGTATTGAAAATCATCTTTCGGACATACGGTTTTTCTAAATATCTCCCTATTGGACGGGTTGCCGATTGAACACGAGACAAAAAAGTGTTGTCCAATTTTTATCGAAAATAAACTTCAAGAAATACTCCAAAAATTAGTAAAAACATTTTAAATCGATCGGGAGTATTTGGACAACATTTAGAAATGTTATTTTGGTGTAAAAACACTTTAACACAAAATCATCAAAAGTGTTGTCCATTTTTTGTCGAAAATAATCTTGAAGAAATACTCAAAAAATTAGTAAAAACATTTTAATCATTTAGGAGTATTTGGACAACATATAAAAACATTATTTTGGTGTAAAAACAAAATCATCAAAATCATGATAAAAAACATTTATCTAACAAACTCCTCCTTTTTATGATTACAAACCAAAACAATTTAAAGAGATCGATTTTGAAATTAAAACAATTTTACCGATAAAAATAACTATCCGTTGAGAGCGACAATATTCTACGATAATAATCAAAAGGATGGGATTAGAGATACTCAAAAACATTTTGCAAAAGCTCCCCTATCAACATGCACAACAAGAGTAATAGAGAAGCAATCAACCAAAAGCTAAAAGCTCGGCTTTTACATATTGAGCTTAAGTATCAAGAACTTATAAGCTCCCCTGTCAACAAAACATCATTAGATATGTAAATAAGTCCATAATACATCAAATGGACTAAGTATTATCCACAAATTTTAGCTTTTAATAGCCACATCTTATAGCTTCTTTCGTGAGCTTATTTTGGCTTAAATGAGCTTATAACCTGTGTCTCCCCTTTGAAATCATCAAAAGAATGTTAGCACGATAAAACATCATTTTATCATATCAAAGTGTGCAATTTAACCGATTTATCGAGCTATTGATCACAAAGCTTAGAATTCCAAAAGCTAAGGGAAGAGTTGATCAAATGACTTATAAAAGCTTGGAAAAGCTCATTTGATTTGCAAAACATGATCTCTATAAATATATAAGACATTTGAAAATGAGAGAATCATGTAGGTGATGAATTTTTCTTTGAAACATTTTATCGAACACTTTATATAAAGCCCTTGTAAAAATAACCAAGCCAGTTATACAATTATCATCCAACATCAATCAATATGCCCAACACAAATATATAAGAATCCCAACAAGCTTTCAACAATGAAACACATTCTCAAGGGTTCAACCCAATTGAGATAAGGAAGAAGAATTCTTACCAAGTAATCGGAGAAGATGAGCAACAATGATGATACACGAGAAAGATAATCCCCAAGATATATAATTTATACAACAAAACTCACTTGAAGTGAATTGTGTGTGGAAATGACAAAGGGGCGAAAAATGAGTTGGAAGCCAAAATGGCTAAGTGGAAACAAGCAATTTTATCCCAAAAATGGCTTAGGGCGACTGGTCCTGCTATAGGGCGACGACGTCGAAGGGCGGTGGCGACCGACCGATCGACCTCAACCCATTTTGCCACTGGATCGATCTGTTTTTTTGAAATCCGAAATTTGATCCAAAATCCGATTTTTCACCCCTAAGTTTTAAAAACGTGCAAAATGTAAACATTGACCTCATTTAATATACATTATATCTCAACGAGCTCGAAGTTAGGTAAAAGACTCGGCGGTTAATGATTAAAAACAAATGTCCGCGAGTTATCCTTGAGAAGGAATTAACCACATCTCAATTTTTCGTTTTAGAAACACAATCCCTTAGAACAAGTTATCAAATCTCAATATGTTTAGTTCGATTATAACGAACCATATTTTGAGAAATTATTATCACCGGACTTGTTATTCCGAAAAATGTGAATGTTTTAAAACTTTGGATAAACAAGTCATAAGAAGAAGTGCCTTTCAAATGTTTGAAAATTTCTTTTAACGGCACTTTAATGAGATTCGTTGGGATAGTTTTGAAGTCGAGCATATAAACATCAAGCATAAAAAAATGTCGAGTCTAAAGTAGTAATAAACGTACATAAACATACCTCGAATTTGTTTGTCAACCAATATGCCTTTCTCAAACTTGATCAATCATGATGTAGGTTTCCATAGGAGTAGAGATGGTTCTTCCTTCTTCGATGCTGGACTTCTTCAAAAGTTCTTTTGTATACTTTAATTGAAATATAACCACCTTCTTGGCATTGTTTAACTTGAAGTTCAAGGAAGAAGTTGAGCTCTCCCATCATGCTCATCTCAAATTCACCTTGCATAAACTTAGAAAATATCTTGCACAAAGATTCATTAGTAGCACCAAAAATAATATCATCAATATAAATTTGCACAAGTAAGCAATCTTGCCCTTTTTTTCAAAAACAAGAAGAGTAGTATCAACTTTACCTCTTGTAAACCATTTTGCAAAAATAGCTAAGTCTATCATACCATACACGGTGCTTGTTTTAAACAAAACAAGGCTTTTTAAGTTTATAAACATCATTAGGCCTAGAAAAATTTTCAAAACCCCTGGAGGTTGTTTTACATAGACTTCTTCTAGATAAAACCATATAGAAATGTGGATTTAACATCCATTTGGTAAAGCTTGAAATTTATTAAAACAAGAATAGGTGTTCACTTGGTTTTATACCATTGATTTAGTCTTCCTAGACTTGAGTTTTGTGTTGTTTTTGAGTATTTTGAGTCGTTTTTGTTATATCTCATAGGTTAGGCATTAATTTCCGTTGTTTTGAGTCATTTGAGTGGCCAAAACCATATTTTGGGCCAATTATATTGAGTCTAGAGTCATATTAATGAGTCACATGTCAAAAGAAGCAAGGATGATCAAACAAGAAGGGGATTGATCTCAAGAAACGTCCAAACGCGTCTAGAATTTCCAACCCTGGCGGGTTTAGTATTTTGGCCAAACGCTCTCCACAAAATTGCTATTGAGCTGATTCAAGTGGCTACGGAAAGCTAAGAGATAGGGCTACAACTCCTGTGAGACACAAAAGGCAAATTCAGACATTTGGATGGCGGCAAAGACCAAAACAAGGCATCATAGCGTGGAGGGCGAAAAATCGGCGTGTGGCCAAATTTTGGATGGGCTGCCGCCGGGTGTGTCATGTGCGCAAGACTTTGCGCGCCCATTTTTTTAGCAGGCGCCATGGGCGGACAAAACAAGAAAAGTCCGATTTTTGATCTAAAAGGAGGGTACTATAAATGGATACGAGGAGGCGTGAACTAGGGCATGGAGGACACTTGGGATGAAAACCAACACCACCAAGACACAAGGAAAGAGTTGGGAAGAAGATTGAAGATATTTATCATCTAGAAATAGATAAGATTCTTCTTTAATCTCTTTAATTCCTTCTTAATTCTTTCTTTGTTGTTTCTTGTATATCATTTGAGATGCATTCTCATTTGATTATGGGTATTTGTATTTTCATCATGAGCTAAAGTTTATAATTCTAGAGGATGATGTAATCTATGTTTGAAATTATGTTTTGATATTGTGGTTTGTCAATCTAGATTTCCCAATCTATTTGTGCTATTTGGATTTATTGCTTCTAAATTACTTGATCAATAATTTAGAGTGTTTGGTGTTTTTGATTTGACACATGAGAGAGGTAATTGAATACATGGCCTTGAAATAGCATAACCCAGGATTTCATAGAATTGAGAGATTTGTGAATCCTTTGAAGTCATCAACCAAGATTCATAGTTTTTATTGAGATTTCAATTGGTGATTTTTATAGAGGTATTTATTTCCCAATTGTGATCTAAAATCATTTGGCACTCGAGAGAGGAAATGATTATTGTAGAAATCTTGACTTATAAATTGGTAATTTGTGATTGATATACCATATTGATAATATAAGAGAAAACTAGATTCATCACACCTCTAAATTCATTCTCCCATAGATTTAGATGTTTATATTTTGATTAGTTATATCTAGTTATTTTTATTTATAAATTGAGACATCCACCTATTATTGATCCTCAAATATAGCATAGGTAATTTATACTTGGTACTTATACACGCATTCCCTGTGGATACGACAACCCTCTCATGTCACTATATTAAAACTTGACACCGTACACTTGCGGTTAGAAAAATCTCTAACAAGTTTTTGGCGCGTTGTTGTGGGAATGTGTTTTGTGTGATATCAAGGTTGATTGCCTAGTTGTAATTTGACTATTTTTTTGTTTCTTTCTTTTATTGTTTTAATTTTGTGTAATTATTTTTAGGCACATCGTTGGATGGAATTATAATGTATGCATATACGTGTGCCGATGATGCTTTCGATTTTTGGAAGTCAAATTGTGAACCATTTTGTTCCTTATTATCAACCTCAAGAAAATGCATGGGCCCAAAATATGGCAAATCATGAAACCTTTCATCAACCACAAGAACAATTGTCTAGCTTGGAAGAAACACATTATCAATTTCTAGACGATTGTGAGCTAAGAAGATGACAAGATGAGATAAAACATCGGTCCGAGTTGGAAAAAAATCTTGTTGAGTTTATCGAGGAGTGTATGATAGAAATCGAGAAAGTGATGATAGATTACTATAAACCAAGGCAAGCATTCAACAAATTGAGATTACAAAATATGTCAAAGTTACTCCAACAAATGATTGACCAACTTAATAATGAAGAGTCGTCATCATTCTTGGGACCTGGTGAAATAGAAAATCATGAACATGAATTGCCCATTATGAAAAAGGTGGATATCCTTCAAAATTTGGAGGAGCCTTTTGAAGAGTGCAATCCCGATCTTACAAGAGGAGGATCCACGTCAAATTAACTCAGGGAGTATCTCTATCTCTCACTCAATTGAAAATCCTCATATTGACAAAAATATGTGCACTGTAGATGTAAGCTTCAATACAAATGTATCAAATTTTAAGAAGCATACACTTGAAGGAACAATGTTTGAAAATGGTGATCAATTCACATATTCTACGATTTCATGATATTTAATGTGAGTAAAGATAGAAATATCTTTACTATGATTGATAAACCATTTTTCATTATTAGGAACACATTTTTTGATTTCAAAAAGACCATCAACATTATGATCCTTAATCATCCACGCCTTACATACGCTGAAGGATCGCCTATATTGTTAGAAAATACAAAGGCGTGGCATGATCGACATTTATTTTTGGATCCTGGTTGAGTAAAACAAAAGTCCGACTAAAGACTTTAAATTTAGCGCTTCTTGGGAGGCAACCCAAGCTCATTTTACTTGCTTTCATAGTTTGATTAGTTAGAATGTTTGTGTTTTATTAGTAGTTGTCATGTTGCATCTCACCCCTACCCTCTCTTGCATGCTCATTACGCGATTCTTGTGAAGTTATGTGCAAAAGGTGCTTATTGTGATAGAATTTGGATTGGTATTGAAATTTTGGGCATAATTGGTTATATAAATTGCCTCCACATCTTTATTCTCTATATATGCCCACCATGTATTTGATAAAATGCCTCAATGAGAAATTTAACACTTTTGCACACCCTTCTTGGTTTATTGTTGGGAGTTCACATATTGATTACAATTATATGACATTAATGTCTTTCCCATGGTCTTCGTATGATATTGTGGTACTTTACCCCATTGCTCGTTTCCACGTTTGGTTTTGTTTGACAGGTTGGTATTGTGCCTCCTAAATCATAGAAAGGCAAGGAAAAAGCCATCGACCCTATGGAGTGCTACCAATTGGCCATATTGCTTCTCTTTCACCCCACGATTCTTACTAGGTATTGCACCTTCCATTGAGGACAATGGTTATATTAAGTTTGGGGGAGTGGTAATACCTTTTTCAGTTTGTGATCCTACTTTCTTCGTGTTTTTTTTTTGTCTTGTATATTTGCTTTGAGTTGAGTCGAGTCGAGTCATTTGTTGAACTGTAGAACTGCATGACTAAGTGAATTTGTCGAATATGAGTTAAACAGTCAAAAGAGCATGTGTTTGAGCGGTGATCTATGCTTCGTTCCATTAATTCCATCTACATGCATAATTCAGTTGATTTATTTGAAAATGATTTATGAAGTTGAGTGTTTCTTGTATGATCCCACAATCGATTCTAGAACTTGTCGATCTCTAGTCGAGGTGAAATCCTAAGGTGAAGTAACATTAAGGAAATGATTTAGGCCATCTTTGAACAAGCTAGAGCCAAAAATGCCTACCTTTATATTATATATTTTCACTAGTGTCCCCTTTGAGCCTGTTAAACCCGTTCTTTGGCAACCAATCTTATACCTTGAGCCTACATGTGAAAATCCTAATTACCCATCACTCATACACACAAAATGTTGAAGATTGAGGGTGGTATGATAAGTAGGGTATGTGTTCACTTGCATGAAGTTGCCGAAAAAAAAAATATGAACCCCATGTGTAAAAAAATATGCAAAAGAATAAGTTTGGGGTTTCGAAAAAAAAAATCGATGAGTTTAGGCTCATAAAAGGAGAACAGTGGAGAATTTCAAAAGTGTATGTAGCTATTTTGTTTGGCAATTGGTGATTTGAAGTGATAATTGTGTGTTTGGGTGAGTTGAGCTACTTAATCCTATATTTTCCTACCTTACCCTAAGCCCACATTACAAGCACTTGAAAGTCCTATTGATCCTTGTGTTACATTAGCCTACATTAGTGGAGATTAGTGTGAATGACAAGCTTATGGAATCCGATAAACTTATTTCTTGATAATTAGAAGTGGATCATTTTGATAACACTTGATTGCATGGATCTATTTGAATGATGTAAACGGAATTGGCATGAACATTCAACTCATTTGATCACAATGTCAAAACACATGCTTGATTATAGTGAAATGAGTAATGAGACAAATGATATTGGTTGTGAAGTTTTGCGGTTTGTTTGTATTGTTGTGTCTTATATTTTTCATTTTAGAGTTGTAATTGCTTGAGGACAAGCAATATTCTAAGTTTGGGAGTATTTGTTCACTTGGTTTTATACCATTGATTTGGGATTCCTAGACTTGAGTTTTGTGTTGTTTTTGAGTATTTTGAGTCGTTTTTGTTATATCTCATAGGTTATGCATTAATTTTAGTTGTTTCGAGTCATTTGAGTGGCCAAAACCATATTGTGGGCCAATTATATTGAGTCTAGAGTCATATTAATGAGTCACATGTCAAAAGAATCAAGGATGATCAAACAAGAAGGGGATTGTTCTCAAGAAACGTCCAAACGCGTCTAGAATTTTCAGCACTGGCAGGGTTTAGTATTTTGGCCATAACTCTCTCCACAAAATTGATATTGAGCTGATTCAAGTGGCTACGGAAAGCTAAGAGATAGGGCTACAACTCCTGTGAAGACACAAAAGGCAAATTCGGACATTTGGATGGCGCTGAAGCGCCAAAACGAGGCGCTGCAGCGCGGAGGCGAAAATCTGGGCAGTGGCCAAATTTTGGATGGCGCTGCAGCGCCAGGTTGTGTCATGTGCGCGCTGCAGCGCCCATTTTTGAGCGTTGCAGTGCCCGTGGGCGGACAAAACAAGAAAAATCCGATTTTTGGATCTAAAATGAGGGTAATATAAATGGATGCGGGAGGCGTGAACTAGGGCATGGAGGACACTTGGGGATGAAAACCAACACTACCAAGACACAAGGAAAGAGTTGGGAAGAAGATTGAAGACATTTATCATCTAGAAATAGATAAGATTCTTCTTTAATCTCTTTAATTCCTTCTTAATTCCTTCTTTGTTGTTTCTTGTATATCATTTGAGATGCATTCTCATTTGATTATGGGTATTTATATTTTCATCATGAGCTAAAGTTTATAATTCTAGAGGATGATGTAATCTATGTTTGAACTTATGTTTTGATATTGTGGTTTGTCAATCTAGATTTCTAATCTATTTGTGCTATTTGGATTTATTGCTTCTAAATTACTTGAATAATAATTTAGAGTGTTTGGTGTATTTGATTTGACACTTGAGAGAGTAATTGAATGCATGGCCTTGAAATAGCATAACCTAGGATTTCATAGAATTGAGAGATTTGTGAATTCTTTGAAGTCATCAACCAAGATTCATAGTTTTTATTGAGATTTCAATTGGTGATTTTTATAGAGATATTGATTTCCCAATTGTGATCTAAAATCATTTGGCACTCGAGAGAGAAATGATTATTGTAGAAATCTTGACTTATAAATTGGTAATTTGTGATTGATATACCATATTGATAATATAAGAAAAAACTAGATTCATCACACCTCTAGAATTCACTCTCCCATAGATTTAGATGTTTATATTTTGATTAGTTATATCTAGTTATTTTTATTTATAAATTGAGACATCCACCTATTATTGACTGTCAAATATAGCATAGGTAATTTATACTTGGTACTTATACACACATTCCATGTGGATACGATAACCCTACTCATATCACTATATTAAAACTTGACACCGTAGACTTGTGGTTAGAAAAATCTCTAACAATAGGCAAGTAAAATACGAATAGCTTAACAGACATGTTACGGTGCAAATGTCTCAACATAATCAATACATTATATTTGACAATACCATTGAGCTACTAACCTTGCCTTGGTCATCAAGCTTGTTCAAAATACCAAAAATTTCTATAAAATCTTAACATGATATCTTGCACAAGAGCATAGTAATATCGAATAGTAGAGACACTATAACAAGTAACACATACTATGCTTTAAATAAAATCATTAAGAGTTCAATAAACACATGTAAGTTCAAATATGCTTATAGGAAGCTATATAAGGTCTCTTTTGAAATTTGAAAATCCGAGAACATATAGTCGAGACCTTATTTAAAAGAAGTTTTTTGAACAAGAGTTTTGACAAGAATGAATATGTGCAATCAAATGCATAATTTTGAGAGGAGGATAAAAATCGAATGTTTTATCAAAACAAATATAATCTTTTGAAAGTCTCGGATAAAAAGAGCTTTATCGAATAGTGCCTTTCAAAATCGAAAAATCCTCTTAATGACACTTGCGTGAGATACTTTGAAATATCTTGAAAATCAAGCACATAGGCAAATGGAAAAAATATATCGAGTCTATGAGATGAATAACAATGGTGTGCGTACCTCGATAGTTTATGTCACTCTTGACATACTAGACATAGATGATCATTTATGAAGGTATATATCCTACACAATTATTAAACAATTCTTGCACAAAATATAATGGTAAAAATGTAAGCTAAAGCAATAATATATGTCACAAGTATGCTTATGATATATAAATCCATAAGGGATAATAAACACCTTAGTCTAAGTAAATGCACAAGATTTTATAAAAACATCATGCAAGGTCTCATTTTCAAAAGATTTAAGAACACAAATGTATAGAAGACCTCATTTTAAAAATATTTTAAAAAATTATTTTGAAAGCAAAAATACAAGCATACATAAAACATTATGCGTATTTAAATAAGGAGAGATACGGTTTACCAATTTCGCCATTTCCACGGGTTGTGTCTTTCCCTTTGTTGGTAGTATCTTCCTCTTGAGAAGTTATCTTGTTGATGATGTCTTCTCCAATTTTGATAAGATGAAATGGGCATTTGATGTCTTCTTGGCGGTATGACTTTTCTTTGATAATTATTCCACCGAGTACTTAATATGACATTGTTTTGTGGTACCCTCAATTGTTTGGGTCCTTCGGATTAGCTTTGAGACTTTTAGGTCTCAATAATAATTAGAGCTATTTCTAGCTCGACAAGTATTAGCCGTGTGACCATTCTTACCACAATAAAAGCAAGTAATAATTTTAGGAGCATAATGACCAACATGCATAGAGACTTGGTTTTTTTTTCTTATCAACAATAACATTAGCTTATAACCACGTCAAGTTTCAAATTATCACAATGATGAACATCAAGAATTTTGGTCATTTTATTGGTACTCAAGTTGAACTTTAATAAATCCTTTTTCATGTTATTAATATCCTCAACAAGAGTACTATTTTCCTTCTCAATGTTTCTAACCTTATCAAGTGTGATGGTGTGAGCACATTAAAGTGATTCATAGGAAGTAAATAAACTATCCTTATCATTTTTCAAAGCATTGAATTCCTTTTTCAAATTTTTGTATTTAACAAGCAAGCTTTGGAATTCATTTTGAAGCTCATCAAAATCATTTTTGCAAATCACTATAATCATTTTGTAATTCATTATCATAAGAAGTAGAGGGATTTGAGCGTACCTCGTTTTCTTCTTCGATGCCCATAAGACATTGTTCGACTTCTTCATTATTGGAAGTTGTAAGGGGCTCATCCCATGTTGTTGGATTTGATGTTGTATCCAATTGAGAAGTAGATGCTTTTGAGTTGCGCCTTTCATTTGCATATACTTCATAGATAGCTTCTAATTTTTTCCATGCTTCATGTGCCGATCGTATTCCTCGAATATGATCGTATTCCAAAAAAGTAAGTGAACAATGAAGAATATTTAGAGCTTTACCATTTAATGAAAGAATTTCATTTTCTTCATCATTGAGCTCCTTGAGGACTTTGGAGGTGAATGGCCTGTCTTTCATCGAGATGGACTCTCCGTTTATGATCGTGTTTCAAATATCGAACCCGCAACTTTATAAATAGCATTCCATTCTTTCTTTCCAAAATGTATAATTTTTGGAATCAAATAGTGGTGGCTTGTTGGTGGAGGCGCGTAAGGTAGACTTCATTCATAGCCAATGATCGTTCTTCTTCTTTACTCGCGATGTGGAACGAGCTTGCCAAAGAGTTTGGCTTTGATACCACTTGTAAGTCCAAGCGGCTACGATAATCTAGAGGGGGGTGAATAGATTATCTCCATTTTCTCGATTATGCCCTCTTTTTCGAATCAAACAAGCCAAGACAAGAACAAAGGTGCGGGAAGGAAATAACGCGCGTCGATTTATAGAGGTTCAACCCACCTAGTGCCTAATCCTCTACCACCCAAGTATATCCGGATGGATTTCAAAAAGAAAAAGATTTTATTAATTACCACAATTAATACAACATTACACTTACAACACCTCTTTGGAGATTACCACAATCTCCTTGAAGATTACCACAATCTTCAACGGCACCTTGTGAAGATTACCACAATCTTCAACCTTGAATAACACCAAATTCTTCAATACCTCAAAGAGCACCAAACTCTTCAACAAGAAGATTACCACAATCTTCTTACACCTAACACCTAGATCACCCAAGTGTGTTCTTACCACAAGAACATTCACAAAGATATCTTGTGTTGAATGATGAACTCAAATTCAAGATTACAACTCGATAATGAATAATACAATTTTGAGTGCAAGTGTAATCAAGAAATAAGCATAGACCTCAAGATATGAAAGTGAAATACTTAGCTATTATAACAAGAATGTTGACAATAAAGATTTAGACAAATTTGCGATTTCTTGTTGTGTTGTGTTGTATGCTCTCTTGTTGTGTTGCTTCAATTCTTCCTCTATTTATAGGAGATGATTGATCATGGATATGCTCCTCTTGGGGATTGAAAATCTACAGAAAAATGCAATTAAAATCAAGATTATAGCCGGTTAGAAATCAACCCCACAATTTAAGGAAAAGATGTCTCACGCACAACGGTTAGAATTTGTTGATAAACATATAGGGCGACCGTCACGCACAAATAGAGAAAATGAGATTACACAAAAAACCATCATAGGGATCGGTCCGGGGGTTGAACCGGTCGACTAGGTCCGACCTGGCCGCCCCCCATAGGGACCGGTCACCCGCTAAAATTTGAGAAACAGAGTTTATGTTTTCTCTTCAGCACCGGTCGATCTTTTGGTCGACCGGTCGACCTCCAGGGTTTTTCAAAACGTCTCGTTTCTGTATTGAAAATCATCTTTCAGACACGGGTTGTCCTATTGGACGACCGGTTGAACACGAGACAGAAGTGTTGCCCAATTTTTATCGAAAATAAACTTCAAGAAATACTCCGAAAAATTAGTAAAAACATTTTAAATCGATCGGGAGTATTTGGACAACATTTAGAAATATTATTTTGGTGTAAAAATACTTTAACACAAAATCATCAAAAGTGTTGTCCAATTTTTGTTATAAAATAATCTTGAAGAAATACTCCGAAAAATTAGTAAAAAAATTTTAAATCATTTAGGAGTATTTGGACAACATTTAAAAACATTGTTTTGGTGTAAAAACAAAATTATCAAAATCATGATAAAAAAATATTTATCTAACACTTCAAAGCTACCCGTGATGATGAAAAGTGCGCATCTAAAGCGCCCAAACATCCTCGATTGCTATTTGAGCTAGTCAAAGACTAGTAAAAAAATGACTTGGTCCACTAGGGTGTCTAAGGAGTTCGCATGATTACACCTTATTAGTGATGAAGCTCAATATAAACTAGTCAAACATTTAATATGCTTCCTATGTGGGATATGTCTTTCCATATTCTCACCCTTTCATATTCCATATAAAAGGTATTTAAGTGGCTAACTTAATACATTAATTTCTCATTCACCCGAAATTGATTTTGAGAAATTCAAAATGCTAAATTCATCTTCTCGCGATGTAGATTACGATTATATTATTTATTTTCCAAATCTAATAAATGAACTCACTTAAATAATTAGACAATATCGGGTCAAAATCCATTTATTAAAACCAATTTCAAGAAATATATATCGATATAATATTACAAAAGTGCATGAGAATTGTATTATATATCATATGTAATATATATGTAAAATATATATTAAATATATTTAAAAAATAAAAATATTAGGCAAAACAAGTACACATGGGACGGCGATAATATCCAAACACGCCCCCCACCTTGGAACACGGGTTAGGCGGCAGACCCAAATGGAGCAGGCCAAGGCAGGTCGTGAATGGGCTGGCCTGACCGTGAATAAGGTTGGATGGGCGATAGCCAATGGCCTGTTTTAAGGGGCTCCAAATTTATATATATAACTTGGTATATTTGTAAATTTTATAAAAGAAAATGTTGGTTGGGCCATTAAAAAAAAGTTTCTTAGATTGATGCCTATATCAATACTTAACCCGTGGTTACCTCTATTTCCACATATTTATGTAGCTTATCAAACATTTGACTTATGTTCCATATTCCAGGTGAATATGAATATAAAAAAGTGTAAGTGTGTAACCCAGATTCTTTTATCAAATGGCATGCTTATAAGTGTGCATTGGATGCTATTCCAACATGTAATTTGTGGAGGAATAACTACTCTAGAAAAGTGTATCATTAGTCATTGATATCTATCCTTTTTTGGTTCGAGAATAATTGCTGTTTGTCATTACGTAATTTTCATTATATAGGTCTGTGACAATGACAGTATAATCCCTGCTTTTTGGTTCCTATTGTATTAATTGTAGTAAAATATTCACGAACCATATTAACAATTTATATAGAAAAAAACGGTCAATAGTTTGGAACGGACAATTGTAATAATATTATGTATGTTGATGTTTCTCATATGAAATAAAAACATATTTAGTTTCATATAATGTAATAATCTAAATTATATCGTACATGAAAATTGTCCCTTTTACTAACCAAAATTCTATAAAAAAACCTAACTTAGTCGACCCCCTCTCTCCCACCTAGTCATTATTTCCACATTGCCCCTCCCGATCTTTACCATGACACGAGACCGGAAGTCCCATGGTCCCCTCACTACTCCCTTCCTTTCCAGGTGGATCTTCTTCTTAACGCGGTATGGTTCTTGAGCTTGGCTTGCGGGTTTAGGGGTTGGTGAAAGCGGTGGCGGCGGTTTTGGAGGTGATTTTGGCGAGGGATGGACTATGGTGAGGATCGATGGACTAGGGAGAAGCGATTTCATGCCCTTTGGTTTCGTCTTCTCTGTAAGTGGTTTTTATTTGTCCCCATCAAGTGGTTTTTTTCTTTTCGATTATAAATTTGTCCCATTTTGTGGGATTTTGCTCAGAAGACTCAGATGTGCAATTACCTTACGATATGCGACTAAGTTGTTTGGTACGTGTTTTGCCCAGCGTCTTTCGCTGCGAAATTTTGAATCTATAGATTAGTTAAATCTGTTTAGATATAAAATTTTGTTTTAGATCTCAGTATGGAGTCTATGATCTGTAGGCTTTTAATTGTTTTACATTTGATGTTGTAATCAGTTGTAAGTTTCTTCTGTTTTATGTAATTTTAATTTGATCCTCAAACTATGTGTATTTTTCTATTTTGTCCACTTAACTTTATATTGGTTTACTTTACCGTATGAACTTCATAAATTGTCGCATCTAGCTTATAATTTCCAAGTTTACTCCTTAACCTTTATGATTATTTTATTTTGTGATCCCCTGAAAATGGTATCATAGCCTAGGTTTATTGATGAAATTTAATATTATTTAATATTGTTTGTATTGATTAAATATGAGGAGATCTTAAGAAAAAAAAATGATTTAAATAATTTGTTCCAAATTTATTAGCTACGACAATCCACTAACAATGATGGTAAATTTGGAAATTATAAACTAAGTACAACAATTTACAAAGTTTATGGGGTGAAGTAGAACAATTCAAAATTAAGTGGGCAAAATAAAAAAACACGCATAATTTGGGGGACAAATTAAATTTACATATTCAAAGATTTTATCTATCGGACTATTGAAACCCATTGTTCAATCTAATTTGACCAGAAACAACATGCCCTATAGTTGGTCATCTTTTCAAAAACTTGCTTATATATTCATGCAAGGCATTATTTAGATCCTATGTTATAACTTTGTATTATTTTTTATTGTTTATATTATATGCATGTTATGTATATAAAATATTATGTTATAGGGATGGCAATGGCGGGGCCCAGGGGTATTGAACATACCATCCCCATCCCTAATCTCATCCCGGATACCACCCCATACTATTCCCCATTTAGTGCATTTCGGACGGGGATGAGGAATCTCCTTTCGGGGATCGGATTCACTGGAATCGGGTTCCTCATTTGTAATTTTTAATAAAAACAATTGTTAAAAAAATTACTTAAATAATTAAAATAAAAAAATAAAAATGTACATAAAAGAAATAATGAGAACAATGAAAATTATAAATACTTAAGAGTTTAGTCTTTTAATTTAATAAAATAAATATTATAAATAGAACTAATATAATAATAAATAATATAATATATGTATTGGGGAATGGGGATGGGAACGGAAATTCCGTTTTATCAAAATGGGAATGGGGATCGAATGGGGATATAAATACCATTCTCGTCCCATTTCCGGTTCTAAAGAATCGGGAATCACCATCACTACAAGAAATCCGGTCAAAGACATCGCTTAAAAGACATCGTTTTCATGAATTTCATGATGTCTTACACTATACAACATCATGTTTTAAGTGAAGCGTGTGTATGAGCGGATTGTTTCGCTATTACACATCGTCTTTAGGAGCTGATGTCTTTGACCACCCCTTTTTGGT
Source organism: Rehmannia glutinosa (assembly GCA_016081115.2). Classification (NCBI taxonomy): domain Eukaryota; kingdom Viridiplantae; phylum Streptophyta; class Magnoliopsida; order Lamiales; family Orobanchaceae; genus Rehmannia; species Rehmannia glutinosa. The sequence goes on along the minus strand of JABTTQ020001509.1, from coordinate 38,041 downwards.
TTATAACATCATGTTTAAGATCGGTTATTCCATCGGATGTCTTTGACCACCTTATATTTGTTTATAACATCACTATTAACATCATTTAGTTAAATTAGATGTTAAAACTCAATTATTATTACTCTAAAATAAAGGGTTAATTACAAAAAGTACCGCTTGAGGTTTGACCTAATTACAAAATAACCCACTAGTTTTGAAATTACAAAAATACTCTAAGGTTTTATTTTATCTAACGTTTAACTCCTTCATAAGCAAAATAATTTCAAAATCCCCTTCATATTTATAAAATCATTGCAAAGATATACCTGAGTAAGAAACGGGCGGTGGTGCGCCAAAACCCGCCACTTGGCGGGCGGGCGGGCCAAGAAAACCACGGCCCAACCCAACCCGCCTTGGGTTGTGGGTTGGGCAGGTTCCCGCCAAAAAAAAAAAAAAAAAAAAAAAATGAAAAAAATTATTTTTCTATTTATATTATTAATTTTAATGAATTAAATATACTAATGGATAATAAATACATATTTTATAAAAATATTATATACACTTTTATAAGAGATAAAAATATAAAATATCGATTATACTATTTTTTTCATCTATTTTTCTATTTTTTTCTTTTTTTTTTTTTTTTTTTACGGCGGGCTAGCCAGCGCCCACCCGCCCGCCAAGCCCGTGACCCACGGCGGCTAGCCCATTTAGGCCCACCCTTTGGCGGGCTACTAAATACTCAACCCACCCCCTACCTTAGGTGGGGTGGGGCGAAGCGACAACAGGCGACCGTTTTGGCATGACTCTAGTATACCCTTAATTTTAACACCAATCAAACCGCATGGGTATTTTTTATAATTTTGAAAGTTAGATAGGTTTTTAGTAATTAGGTCAAACCTTAGGGGTACTTTTTGTAATTATTCCTAAAATAAAATTAAAATTGAAATTACCCAAAACTAAGAAAATCCTACCAGGCCCATTCCACTTGAAAAAAAAAAGAATAATACCCAAACCCTTAGAAAATTCGGTCATTTGCTCTGCTCCTTCACAACTCCATCTTCATCTCAAGTCGTTTTCGAATCGCTCACCTTCACTCCATCTTCAATCATCGTCTGTCCCAATCCGTCGCTCATCTTCTCATCTTCAATTAATCCCCTTGTTTTTCCTTAGCCCTTCATTTTCGTCCCTCCACACCAACCAAAAACCCTAATCGAAATTTTATATTTTTGAAAATCCCTAGTCGAACTCCATTCCCGCAAGCCCAGTCGAAAATATAGAGCTCGTTGTTGATAAGGAGTGCGGAAGTCGTCGTTTAAGTTGCGTATAGCTCGCGATTATATGTATGTATCATCCCTGTTTCTGTCCATTGCTACGATAATGTGGTTAAGTGGGACTCATACTCTGGCATGGGCCATTATGTGCATAGAAAAAACAAGATTCTCTTTCACAGCATTTCTACTTTTTTTAATGGTACAAAAGAATTTTAAGTAATTATTTGGATTAAAAAAGGACTTTGAAAATTGCTTTCTTAGAAGGTTCCTAGAAAGATGCAAATATATTGGTTGATTATTTGTCTGAGTTGTTGGTGCTTTACCATGTTTGTTAGTTAGAGTATGTATCTTCAATCCCTGTAAGTATGTTAGTTAGAGTTCTGTCCGTGTTGTTAGTTAAAGAATCATAGAAATGCAAGAGTAGAAGACAAGAAGCTATCATTTGTCGAATGACATGTAAACTTAATCATTGGATTTATAATAACCTCTTAAATATTCTAATTACTAACTTCTCATTTTGTCTTGTAATATATATAGCTTGACTTTTCAATGCCAAATAATTTTACAACCTAAATTAGCTTCTTTTTTCGAGCCAAAAGTTTCATTCATTATGTAACATAACTTGAAATGAATCCTTGGTGGTAAGTTTCTTGTTTACCGATTCTATTTTAGACTTTATCCCACTCTTAGAATATTCAAAAAGGAGGAAAAAGAAGGGGGATAAAATAGATAATTACAAAAATACCCTTCGGTTTAGTGTCTGTTCTAGATGAAGAATATTTTTCGTGAAAGTAAATTCTTCAATTGTCTTTGCTTCTTTTTGTTGCATATTTGTCGGCCTTTGTCATTTGAATAAATTGCGATAAGAAGGACTATGTTGTCAAGGTCGTGGGGCTGAGATAAACCCTTATCCAATTTCTAGAGGCAAACTTACCACGTTTGAAATTGTTGCATCTACAAGTAAGTGCTCTCTTCATATTCTTTTACTATATCATGATGCTCTTTATATTCGATTCACATTGTTAGTTACTTACGTCTTGAACCTTTTGCTAGCATTGGCTTTTTCTTTGTTAATTAATATGCTTGTGCATCAAAACATTGCATTACCATTAGCTTCCCTACATCTTATTTTATTTTCTCCCTCTACTAGCTAATTAGTGGTGTTTAAATGGATGTATTACACCTATGCAAGGTGTATTTGAAATAAACAATAAATCTAGAAAAAACCATGTATGTAAAAGTTGTTTGCTATGGTTTTGTTATTTTCCTTAAACAACATTTATCCCGAGAATATTCTTGTTTGCTAAGCTAGAATAGAGAGTAGTCTTTGTGTATTTTCCTAACTTTGAAACTCGGGAGGGGCGCACTTATCTATTTTTGTAGCAATTAAGCTAAAATCTCCACCCCCGGGGTATTTTTTTTATTTATTTTTAATATATTTAATGTATATTATATATATATTACATAAAATAATATAATTTTATGTATTTAATATTATATTTAACATATATAATGTTAAAATTTATAAATAATATGTATTTATAATACAAAATATAATATTGAAAATTCTTAATAATATAAAATTTAAGATAAAACTTAACAAAAAGATGTATGTAATTTACTATCTCAATTAAGCTATGTCCTTATAATGAAGCAAATTTACTTCTTTGATATAAGTTATGATATAAGCTTACTCAAATAACACCAATCCATATTTCGATTAATAATTTTAACATTGAAAATATAGAAACATAAACTACGGTAGCAATTAAGAAATGGACAAATCATGGATGTCAAAGGGTAGGTGACACGTGAGTTTGCGGTTAGGCTAGAATCTTTCTTGGAATTTGCCAAGAAGAATGCTGTTGATCAGAATTATATACCCTGCATTTGTGCAAGATGTGGTAGTGTGAAAAGAGGCAATGCTGACACAATTAGGGCCCATGTTTATGTCAATGGTATAGATTTGACATACGAAAGATTCATATGGCATGGGGAAAAATCTACGTTCGAGGACTTGAGGAATGAGAATGATGTGGTTGAGGAGACTTTGGACCAAAGGGCACGTTTTTTAGCAAACAGAATGTTTGATACATCACCAAAACAACTATTAATCGTGCCATGTAATGTGGGGTGAGTAAGCTTTAAATTTATGTTTATTGAAAACTTATTTGTTAGTACTTTCTTAAATTATGAAAATTAATCGATAATTGAAAACCTTTAGTTAGAACTTTCTTAAAGATTTCATTGTTGTTTCCTCATGAGAAGTGAATTGGTGAATTGATACTTTTGAATTGTTTCATTGTAATGAGAAGTGATTTATCGATTCTTGATTAGTTGAGTTTGGTTGTAGAGCCCTTTTATTGGTTTTTTTGGTATTCTTATGACGGTGATTAGTTGAGTTTGGTTGTATTATTTTTCAATCCGATTAAACCGAAATTTGGAGTTTTTATTTTACTTTGTTTTTACGGGAAGTCAAGATTAAACTGAAATTTGGAGCCCTTTTATTGTATTATTTGTTTTGTTCTTAAAGTTTATTAGGGTTTTAACATTTGGGGGATGTTGTACTCATTAAAATGTGCGATGTTTTATCATGCTAATGCATGGGCTACATTTTCCTTGTGTACTCTACTAGTTTCAATATTTATGTATGTAATCGCTTCTTGTCTATGACATTTTCTCGGAAAGTGTCTCCCATTCTGAATCTCTTTAATTTCTTTAGAAAAAAGAATTAATATTACTTTGCATGGATTGTAGGGAAATGTAGATCGGTGACATCCCCTTTTTCACAATGCTTTTAATAATTGTGTTGGTCACAAATGATCGAAGGTAGACACACTAATATATGTGTTGTTCATAGTGAACATTGGATTCTCGACGCGTTGATAGACCCTTACAATGATGTTGTTGCTTACATGTATCCACTTTGTCATCGGATGCGTGATCGATTGGAAATATGTTATCAATACGTAAGTTCTTTATAGTATTTTAGAATTTCCAAAGCGAATAGTATTTGTTTTCTTGCTATCATATATAGTTTGTATGCGGGGGCATTCGCGTTGTTTAATTCGGAGAAGGGACGGAGAGGAAAGAAACTTCCTCTATGGGAAATTGTCAGTATGTCATAGATATTATAATTAGCATTTGTATTGCTTGTATTTGGATTAGTAATTATCAAATACTTTTTAACATAGGCACCTCGACAACCGGATGAGAAGCAATGTGGCTTTTATGTCATGCGGTTCATGAGAGACATAATATTTGAAAAATTACAACCATTGACAAGTCTTCGCTACGATCATTGGTAATAGAAACCTCACTTTTGTATTGCATGTTTCATATAGCTTTAGATGATCTATCACTTGGTTTTTATTGACAATATCCACTGTTTTGTTCATAGCAATCAAAGGGTGAGTACTCACGTGAAGAAATCGATGAAGTGCGTAATGAGTGGGCGGAATGCTTGCTAGGATTATGTTTTGGTCGAGTATTTCCTCTAATATTATTGAATACTTAAAATTGTTAGATAGATTTATTTTGAGTATTATATTATGCATGTCTTTAAAATTTGAATTACTTTACCTTTTGAGTTATAATCTTTTAATTGTATTGTGCGGGTGATCGAAGTAATAGTTGTTAGTTGTACATTTTGTACTCTGGATGATTCAACTCATCTAGTTTTTGCATGAAGGCGGAGAAGTTAGCGAATTTGGAGTCTTTTGATGCCTTCTTTAAAATATTGGGAAATGGATATTATTATACCATTTTGAATTTGTTATATTTATGTGTGTAGTGTATGTATTGATCATGTGCTTATTAGGACTTGATGTTAATTGGTATATTGACACTTTTGAAGTTGTGTAGTTTAGTATGCGTTGTTTGGACTTGTTGATACTAGTGTTATCCTTTTGGAAATTATTTTGATGTGATTGGATGAATTAGCATTATATCAAGATATGTTGTTTCTTGCTTTCATGTTTGATGGTTGTTGTATACTTGCTCCGTGGTGTGATGGTTGTTTCTCCGTTGTGAGGAGATGATTGTTGATGCAAAACCATTTCAATAAAATGGTGGGCAATTGTTTTTAAATTAAAAAATAATTCTTGTTTAGCTATTCAACATCGGTTTATGGCCGATTTCTAAAAGATTTAACACATCGGTTTATGACCGATTTCTAAAAGATTTAACACATCGGTCTGTAACCGATGTTGTTCTACCAAAATTGATGTTGAACATAAAATAACATCATTTTTGAAAGAACAAAATCAGTTACAGACCGATGTTAAATAATTTATAACATCGGTTCTCCACCGATCTCAAAGAAGTCAACATCGGTCAAAACCTGATGACACTTCATAAAAAGCTAGCAAATCGCAAGTTAACAACATCGGTTAAAAAACGATGTCTTTATTACATAACAACATCGCTTTTTGTATCCTTAAAACCGATGTTGAAGAGGTATACTTTTAACATCATCGATTATGACATCGGTTGATTTTTACATAGACATCAGCTAAAAACCGATGTCTTTGACCGGATTTCTTGTAGTGCTCCTCATTTCATCCCCAAATTAATCGGGGATTTCCCATCTCATATTGCTCGGGTACCAATGGGGATGGTCCCCCATGGGGATTTTGCCATCCCTATCATGTTATGTTATGTATATTATATGCATGTTATGTATATAAAATATTATGTTATGTTATGTTATGTATATTATATGCATGTTATGTATATAAAATATTATATGCATGTTATGTATATAAAATATTATGTTATGTTATGTTATGTATATTATATGCATGTTATGTATATAAAATATTATTATGTTACGTTATGTATATTTATGTATATAAAATATTTTTAAATATATATTCATATAGACATGCATTAAAAATGTGGATTTTATCAACAAACAACTAAAGCTCGTGATCGAATACGAAAGGATTTTCATTTTCATTCCGTTAGAGATTTTTTATCCCAACAAGCATGTATTTATGAAGATTTCGGAAAATATACTATTTACTCATTTTCACCTTTTCTCTTACCAATCAAATTCACATGTTTTTAAAAAAATTATTATTACAAATTTTTCCACAAATTATACTATTCATTCACCCACACCAATCATTTTCAATATTATTTTACCATTTCTATATTAAATCAACTTTCCTCGTATTTTTAGTTCATCTTCAATCACTCTAAAAAGAATGAGATTTCATATTCCACCATCGGTTCATTTTTTTATTTCATCCTCAATTTTGGCATATTTGGATATATTTTTGTATTTTCGTAATTAGAAAATAATACATGTAAAAACTCGTATTTTGGGTTTTGATATGGATTTGTAAATAAAAAATCTTCCATCATTAGGCAATCTATAGTATAAATGATAAATAGTCAAGTAAATAATATATAAGATCGATACTATTTTATACTTGATCTTAGATATATTGATTATTTTGACTATCAAGGGCATTTTGGATAATTGAAATAGGACCAAATTGGCATCATCTTAAAACTTATAGGACCAAAATTGTACAAATCTAGAACTTAAGGGACTAAAATTGCAAAAAGGCCAAGCATACAGGACTAAATTTGTAATTTTAAAAATTATAGGACTAATATTGCAACACCCTATAAATACAGGGCTAATTTTGTATTTTTTTCTTAAAATAATGTCATTAATTTGCATGTGTTATTCATACAGTCAAGTAGAATATAGAGTGTCAAAATGAAAACATATAGAATTAAGTCCATTTCCTCATTTCTGTCTTATTGTCCAAAAATACCCTCCCCGCTTTTATTCATAAAAATGATCATGGTCTCAGACAGTCAGACTCGAGCACGACATGATCATTATTGGATCCACTCAATCTTGCGCCTAAAAGTCGAGTCCTCCCACTATTTTATCCTGTTCCCTCTCCACATCGCCACCAGAACCATCTCAAACCGAATTACAGCAAATTTTCATTTTCACTCACACCTCAAACAAAACAGCAATGTCTGCTCACTAGAGAGTAGAGACCCCAAAAGGGAAAAAGTAAAGAGAAAAGGAAAATTCTCTCGTTATTCTGATAAATGGAGTCCGAGCTTAAAGACACAGCTCCTAAACCCACTGTCATGCAACCCGAATCCGATGGCCGCCCGCTCCTCAAACCCGAACCGGGAACTCTCCGACCTCAAATACCGGTATCAAACCAAAGCATCGAGGAAATGGAGAAAAGGTACGCCCCTTTGTTCGGTACGATGTTTATGGAACAATGGGGCGGGGGAGTTGCCGTGGGTGGAGAAGTTTTTACTCGGTATAGCTGTGATGTTTATGGTGCCAATGAGAGTGGTGGCGGGGATTACTATCTTGGTTGTTTATTACGTTATTTGTCGGGTTTGCACTGTGTTTCTAGCTCCGAACAGGGAGGGTGAGCAGGAGGATTATGCCCACATGGGGGCTGGCGGAGAGCGGTGATTGTGCAGAGCGGTAGGTTTCTGTCGAGGGTTTTGCTGTTTGTTTTCGGGTTCTATTGGATTTGTGAAACTAGAAGAGTTGTTGAGGTTGATGGACAGGTAAGCAGTGAGGTTACTCTTTTTGTTGCCGTTTAAATGTTTGATTTATTGGGTTTTTGTTTACAATGCTTAAATGACTTGAATGAAATGTGAGTGGGGATGATACAGAACTTGGAGTGTTTTGATGTGTTTGATTTGCATGTTCATGTGTGCCAGTTCGCGCGCAGGATGGATGTGGCATTAGTAACATATGATGGTCCTTTGCTATTGAAATAGCAGGGTAAGTTTAATGTAATGGTATATGTGAATGTAAACGAGTATAAATGCCTGAAACTTTTGAACAAGTAGAATGCAATAGTTAATCTCGCCTGTGAAATAGGAAAACTTAGTAAAATGTGATAAGTAGTGATTCACCATGTTAGGAAGGTACTATATTAAGCCAAGGTATTATCTGAGATGGAAGCAGCTTGCCGAAACACCCTCTGGAATATGTTTCCCCGCCTTGCATTCGCTGCACGTGAATACTGTTGAGGAAGAGAAGAGAAAATGATTCTATTTGTCTACTTGAATTTCTTGGAACACTTTTTTCCAGTTATCCCTGTGGTCCGACTGATTTTATTGAGTGTGCATCATCTCACGAGTAATTCAATGTAAGATAAAGATATCATTTGATTCTTCCTTTATGGTGATGCTGCCTTTTTGGCCCCATATATTATTTAAATTCAACTGAGGCTGAAACTTAGGTTATAATGCTAAAGAAAAAAAAAAAGATATTCACATGTTTGTTGACCGTGGTATTTGAAAAGTCGGTTCATGAACTTAAGAGATGGATCTATTATTATCGTTTAAGATAATTGCAGTGTCATACTCAAGATACATATGCCAATATTGTTCCTTATGGTTAATCTTATCTGTGATGATGGCATTACTCTTTCTGTATCATTTTGCTGTAGTAGATTATTTATTTACTGATTGAGTCTTCTGTCTTGGTAATGCTTCATCACGGTTTTATTTTTGAAGATTAAGAGGGTAAGCCTATTATGTTTAAGTTGTACTACATATGGCTTATGCTTTTTCAAACTTTTAGTCTGCATATCAGGATCAATCTGAAGAGGTGGAAAGACCTGGGGCTATTGTGTCCAATCATATATCTTATATAGATATATTATATCACATGTCTTCTTCTTTCCCAAGCTTTGTTGCCAAGGTTAGTTAAGTCTGTGTTTATCTGCTGTTAAGAGACATGTTTACACAATGCAATGTAACTAACACCTTTGTCTCTATTTATGTTGATTATAATTTGCAATTTTGTTGCGAAAGAGATCCGTGGCTAAACTTCCTCTTGTTGGTCTTATAAGGTTGGTTCACTCTACTTTGTCTATGTAATGTCCAGAAATTGTGTATTTTGAAGCATCACGAACAGACCTTTCCATCATTTGCTGTGATATGTATTTATTCAAAAAAGTAGTATTGAAAATCCAACAAAAAGATATTTCCGTCTGGTATTTGTATTGAATTTGTGGGTTTAGGTTTGAATGGAAAATCTAGGCAACTATATTGCATTTGCTTTAGGTTTTGGATTTGAATTTGTGAATGTCACTCTGATTGTAAATGCAAAAGTAGCCAGGCACAATTATTGTTCTTTGATTGGTCATTTGAATCTGATTACAGCCTTTTGTTTACTGAAGGTAAAATATAGTTTTTCGTTATTACCATCCTCATTTGGATTTCTGCATGGATGATTCTTTTGCAAACCTACTAGGAGTGGTACCTTGTCACCTTTTCTTGGCTTTCTGGCCCCTTTCTGGACTTCCCTTTATTAGATTTCTTATTTGGGTACTTCTATTGTTCTTCTTTCAAATATAACTTATACGTAATACTATTGTTGTTCTTGCTTGCTCACTTTCTCTGAAAACTTAAACTACTGTTATTTTTATATTACAGCAAGTGTCTTGGTTGTGTCTATGTTCAGCGTGAGTTAAAATCATCAGACTTTAAGGGGTCTCAGGTATGTTTTTTTCTCAAACTTTTGAACATTTTATTCACTGCACAAAGTTAATAATTTGGCCAGAGGGTATGGAAATCAGAATTGTTGGCTTCTTAGGGGATATGCATCTTGGGATAGCCGAATATAAGAAAACAAAAATCACCTGAGATATATGAATGCTGTTTGTCATTTGTAAGTTTTATCCATCTGACACCAGATGAATAGCTCATCTTTCACATTTATTTGCAAAACCTATGTAAACAAAAACCTATCAATTGATCAGATCATTTAGAAAAAATGGTTTCAGGGATAAGTTACTCTATTCAGCAAAGCCTTCTCTATCTTCTATTAGGGACGGTTGCCTCATGGACACAAACTTTAGCTATTATGTTAATATAATCACAGAGAAAACGTGGTCAATTTAGAAAAGCTTTCTTCCTTGTAAGGTTGGTTCCACCTAATTTCTGCACAATATTCAGAATTTGGCACTTGTAATCATGCTAGTTTGACCTTTTTATGCAGCTATTGTCAATGAAAGAATTCGAGAAGCTCATCAGAATAAGTTTGCTCCAAAGATGATGCTTTTTCCAGGTGGTGTTTGTGAGACCATTCCTAGATTCTGGTCTTTTGATTCTTTCATAATATGTAGTGCATTGTTCTCGTACTAGTCACTTATCTGTATGCTTTGGTTAATATGAACGTATCCATGAATTGCAAGCAAATCATAGAGAGAAATTTTCTGAAAAGCAAAATTTTTACCATGTGATTTATGTCAGGTGTACAACCATGTACAATAGCATTCATTTTCTTTTGTATACACAAGATAGAATTGTCTATTTGCAATGGTAAATTTTGGTATGGTTTTTCGGTAATATTTCTCCTGTTTGAAGCTTCTATTTGCAAATTTGCTTATTCCCCTCAGTAGATGATTTTCTTTGTCTTAAATGTACTTGTTGCTATAGAGTTTATATATTGTCCAACTAATACTTCTTTCGGTCCTTTAACAGAAGGCACAACCACAAATGGAGACTACCTCCTTCCGTTCAAGACTGGTGCATTTTTGGCAAAAACTCCAGTACTTCCCATTATCTTAAGATATCCCTTTCAGAGATTTAGTCCTGCATGGGACTCTATTTCTGGGGTGAGTTGTTATATCCTGCGATGTTAGTTTTCATTGTCTTCATGTTGCCGTGGATATTTTTGATTGTACACGCTCTAGTGTTATCACTTCTCCAACCTGGGCGGAAAAAATGATTACTGCTTCCTCTATTCTTTTGGGTTGTACGTGCCGACCTTCCCTCTCTCAATCGGTGATGAGATTGGAATGGTATTTGTGCCTGATGATCTAGTTAATTGACCTGGCGTTAATGCAACTACGAGTACTAGGGAATCATTGGTTGGTTTTCTATGGTTATGCACTGTTGATAGCTAGCCGTCAATTGAAGTATTGAACATTATCGAAATTTGTTAAGGTTGATTCTTGTAGAAACCTTTTCATAGCTGTTGCTGATTATTGAGGAATTACTCATATTTATATGCAGTCACAATTTATTTGCTGATTCAATATACATCTTGTGCAGGTGCGCCATGTGATTCTCCTTCTCTGTCAGTTCGCAAATTACATTGAAGTAACAAAATTACCTGTTTATCACCCCTCAGAACAAGAAAAGGAAGATCCCAAGCTTTATGCTGAAAATGTTAGACGGCTGATGGCTCGTGAGGTATTTATTTTCTCAAGCTTGTTTTGCTCGTAAATAATATTTAGGGTCAAAATTAGGAATCAATTGCTTGCTTGTCTGGAATTCACCAGTTGATCTTTTCCTAGTGCAATCTGGCGTCTTGTATCTTTCAACTTTCACTATCGCAGTGGCAATGTAGGCGGCCACTCTTGCTGCACCTCATGCACAAATGTTTAATTAACTTTTGACCATGAGCATCCGTGACGAAACTTGCTATATTTCAAGGGGCATGAGCTTAGAAGTTGCAAACTATAAAAATTGAACATTTACGGCCAAATAAGTGGGGCCTTGTTAGTTGTTACATAACGTTAGGATTTACTGCAGTTACCTAAAAGAATTTTCTTTCCCCTGCCTATGAATGTGCTAAAAGGTGGAGGGTCAAAAAAAAGGATAATGATAAATTGAAAGCCATCACACCTGTGGGTGTTAGTACCTCCCCTGAAGGCTAATTATCTCATTTGGTGATGCTCTTATGATGCAGGGTAATTTGATTCTCTCAGATATTGGATTGGCAGAGAAACGAGTTTATCATGCTGCTCTGAATGGTAATATTAGTACGCCTACTGTTTTGCATCAGAAAGACGATTGATAATTTCACCGCCTGGCTGTGAAAGTTATCTACCATCTTGGATGTTAATATTTTAAAACTAAGGAAGTAATGTGTGAGGCTTACACCCATGGGAACAATAATATATTAAGAGTTATCTTAAGCTTCTGTAAATATTTTCGACACAAATGTGTAGCCAAATAATAAAATGTTTGATGTTTCTCAGGAATTGTTTTTGGGTTTCCATTTCAAAATCTCTGCATAAATCTTTCTTGCATACACGACGTATAAATTATTAACTGCCCTAGAAGCTTTTCGATAGAAACATGGTTATGTTAATCTGATTGATCTCATTGGTATTCCTGCAGGTTTATTATGTGAAAGATAATCCGAGTTCGCCATGTGTGTATATATACATTGTATAAATGTATCTTTTTTACCCGCAAAAAGTAAATATTAATGCCGATAAATTATGCTGCAAGAAATCATTGGTTGTTTATATGATTTATAAATTTTGTCGGACATCCTAGTTGCTGCCGCAGCTTCTATTAGATAGATTAGACGGTGGCAAAAACTTGATGAGATGGCCTCATGAGCATTTTCTTGAGACGGATCCTACATGCAACTAGAATTCCAATCCAAACTCAAACCCATAGAAAAGACCTATGTTTTTTGTTTTTGTAGGATCCGTCTCGTGAATTTATGTCCATGAGACCGTCTCATATAAGACCACCTCTTAGACGATTTGGCGTAGAACATATCCTGAAAGCGGATTTATAAAAGATGGCGGTGATCAGGCGTGATTACCATAGCTTGTTAGATAACTATTGTTTGATTCTTGCAACACAAAGTTGAGAAGCAAGAATTTCTTCTGTAAATAGCCTAAAAAATGCTTTCCTTGATTTTTGCAACAGTTTCTTTTACTGGAATATGTTAGATCTGAAGGTTGAACTGTAGGGTATAATCTTAATTGCATCTTTATTTAGCCGTGCATTTATAATGTCAATTTCAAAAGTGTATATCAATACTACACTATAACTTCCTCTTCTCTTTTGTCAATTGCTTCATTGTGCAATATATGAGAGAACCAAGTTGGATAGATGAAGTGTCCTTGAAATTTACTTGTAAATGGTCACTGATTGAAAGTCTCTCTCCCCTGGAGAGAATAAAATTTAGGTTATTATAAAAGCTACCCTTGAGGTTAATTCTAATTTAATAAAATCTAATTAGCTTTTAAAATTACAAATACCCCTTGATATTGTTTTTATCTTACAAATTGCACCTTCAAGACTCAAGAGGAGGGTAATTGTTATGTAAATACAAACCTGTGTTTGTATTAATGTGTTTGTAATACTGAAAGATAACTGAAGCTTTTATAATTAGGCTAAACTTTAAGGGTAGATTTTGTAAATATCTCTAATTTATGAAACGACAATGGCAAAATCAGCATCATTTCCATTTTCCAGATGCCGTTCTTTTACCAGAATGCAATCATCTTTTCGCATGGACGATACAATTGAACGAGGAAGTTTTTAGTAGTTTTCAGAAGCTATAGAGCACAGTATCATAGTACAAGATGATTGCTGTTTTAACCAGGCCTCGCCTGGTCTGATTAAGAATCTTCAATAATTCCTCTTTTCAGTTATTAATGAACAGAAAGGACATGGATGTTCCAAACATTGAAACATACAAACTTTAAACCATGGACCCAACTATCAATATACAAACCTTCAAGTTGCCAGCAAATTTTGATGGGCAACGTGAAAGGAGAAACGTTTGAATTCGTGAGAACATTATGTCCTTGAGATGCTTTTGCATCAATTGGCATCATAGCTACACTATAGATGTTCCACACTGTGAACTTGACCAGTGTATATAGTTCACATGACCAAATACATTGCATACCTTGGCCAAAAAGCACACTAAAACCAGCAAATGCACAGCACAAACATGGTTATACTTTCTAGTGGGAGTTAGTCGATTTACATCATCTCCATACTAAAATATGAATACACAGCTAAAAAGATGGAAAGAATCAGCAAAGAGGGTTACAAAACAGATCACGACAATTCACACGTTATTCCCTCTAAGAGCAAGTTTAACAAGCCCAAGAAACTGACCATATTATTCGCATCCACACATTTTCGCCAAGGTGATGGTGTTATGTCATCTTTCCTTTTCTTTGAGTGAACCATTAGCTGACCTTTTTAATTCCCAAGGAGGCAAGCACCCTTTTAAAGGGGACTGTAGCAACAATGAAGAAGTTGACAACTGTTTTTGCCTCGGCCGAAATTGACGACAGACAACTGAAAGTACTTCTTAGCCTTCTCTTCTCATTATCACCGTATGTTTGGTATTTGGGGTCATGTTCCACAGAAGTAATTTTAAGGGCTTCTGGTAGGACACAGTTGAAGATTGAACCTAGGCAGCATCAAACAGCGCACAAAGATACTGTAAGTCGGCATCTTAGGCTGGATGGTGATAAAAAGGAGTTTTTTTTTTTTTAGCTCCTCCAGATTGAAATCGAAAAAGTACATACTTGTTATTTTCTCATATTTTCCTTTAGGAAACATCTTGTCTAAACCCATGTTAATATTCCAAGGTCACAGTAAGCATGAATAATCATGAATTTAAAATAAGGATATATACAAAAACTACCATTAAGATTTAGCCAAATTACAAAAAAACTCCAGTTATCTATCAAATTATAACCCATTAAAAGTGTTATAAATGCCCAATTGAGGTTTGTACTTACCTGAAAAATAACCTCTTCTTGAGGGTGCAATTTGTAAAGAAACCAATGTCAATGTGGTATTTTGTAATTTTGAAACATAACTGAGTTTTTTTGTAATTAAGGTAAACCTCAAGGATAGTTTTATATTTAACCCTCAAAATATCCATTAGCCAACTACGTAGTTATTAAAGGCGCCAGGAGCACAAGGCGCGGGCTATGGCGCATCAGAAACCCAAAGGTGGGCGATGTTCGTGAGCCAGGCGCGCTTTTTTACTGGGCTTAGGCACACAAAAAGCGCGCCTCAGGTACATTGGCCTATCTTTTATTTTTTAAGCACTTTTTAAAAGTTGTTACTAATTTTTTGACGTTTCTTTAAGTTGCAACATATTTCAAGTTAGGATATTAAAACCAAATTAGGTAAAAAAAAAATGAAGGATTAGGGCAAGAAAAATATAATGAGGAAGAGGAAATGGGGCAGTTTGATGATGATGGAGATGGGGATAATGGCGATGACGATGTTGAGCTTGATGAGTAGTTTGACTATTTCTTTCAATAAGAGTTTAAGACAATTCTAAAATTCTATGAATATTTATGTGTTTTGGATGGTTATGTTTTCTCGTCATTACATGTTTATGTGTTTAGGTGAATGTTGAACTTGAAGTTATTGTGAAATGTTTTATGGGTTGTTTTATTTTCTTGTCATGACTAACGTGCTTAGGAATCGGGATACCACTAGTTATAATATTATATAAGCTTTTGGCAGTCTAACAACAAAATTTGTTTTTTTCTTTTCATTTTTTTTTGCGCCTTGTGTTTGAAGGTGTGAGCCTTGCTTTGCAACTCAGGCTCCAGAATCCCTTGCGCCTTGGTGCGCTTTTCGTTTTCAATAACTATGTAGTATAGGAAAGTTTCTTGTCCTATTAATGAATTTTGTGTAGCCTATCTTATGCTGACACACAAGACATATTCCTTCTTCATCAAATGGTATAGACAAAAAATTTGGCACCGAAGAAGGAAATAATTTCTTCACTGATGAAGCGGTAGATTCAAAAGATTATGGAGAAAGCACGGCTTCCTCGGTTATCGCGTGATGAAATAGGTACAAATTCATAACTCTGACAAGATAGACTTTGGGCCTGATTGAAAGGCTAGGCAACAAAGGGTCAAAGAGGCATTTCTCCATGCATGGTCTGCCTATCGAAACTATGTGATGAACTTATGCCGCTGAGTCATAGAGGAACTTAAGAGGTCAAGGAGCCACCATTGTGGATAGAGATGGCAGTGGGGCGGGAATCCCGTTCCCGCGGGATCCGCCCGAGCGGGCGGGATTCCCGAAATTTTCCCCGTGGGGACGGGACGGGAATTTTTCCCCGTTGGCGGGGACGGGGCGGGGACGGGGATCATACTCCCCGCCCGTTCCCCGCGGGGAACCGAATATTATATATAATATAATATTTTAAATATATATAATATATTATAAATATATACACATTAAATAAAATAAAATGACAAAAATCTTTAATTTATTTTATTAATTAGTGTTTTATTAGTTATTTTATATAATTCATATATTTTAAATATTTAAAAATGGTTATTTTTTAAAAAAAATTTTTTTTTCCAAAAAATATAAATTAAAACGGGACGGGGATGGGGGAATTTTTCCCCGTTTGTCTCACGGGACGGGACGGGATTCCCAGCGGTCGCGGGACGGGGATGGGGATGGCTCCCGGCCCCGCCCGCCCGTTGACATCCCTAATTGTGGATGCTCTTGACACAGCTATGATACTGGGAGTTGATGAAGTTGTCGATGAAGCACACTCTCTCTGTTTGTTTGTGTGTGTGTGTGTATTTCTTACTCCAAGTGTGGTATTCATCTCGACTTCTCCAAGACTCTTGTATACATTTCATAGTCCTTTCTAGGGTTGGGTATTGAATTGTGGTGAAATGATTGATGTCTTAAAAATGGGGTCGTGGTATAGCTATGGTGATCACAGGTTTGCTTTCTCATATATTTCAGTTGAAATGATTGGATAAGTTTAACATGCATTGTACTGGAGTTACAGTCGAATAAGAAGTGTGATGAGTCGTTTGATCAATTTCTGTGGTACTTTAACAGAATATTTTGTGATGGGTATCAATTGTTTAGTCTAGTGATCATGAAAGAACTATGGAACGATCTAGGTATTTTACTATTTTAAACAGGGTAAAAGGACAAGGGGAGGAACTAGCCAAGCTGCATGGACCCTTCAGCAAATCATGAAGACTAACTAGTGGCCGCACATTTTCTGACTCTGTGTATAGATATATTTCTTTTTTAAGCTAGATTTTATTGAATTTATATCTAGATGCATGTTCAGCACATACTAGCATTGACAATCATGATTTTGCCATTGTTGTACTATGATTTTTGCTATTTTGAATAGGCTGGCTCTGGAATTGGTGGGATGCTTAGTGCAGTTTAAATACGTGTATAATTAGTTGTAAGTATTTATATGCAATATGTGTCTTTTGTTTGCGGACGATATAGTTTTAATTGATGAAACAAGGGAAGGAGTAAATGCAAAATTGGAAGTTTGGAGAGAAGCACTAGAATCAAAAGGTTTTACTATAAGTAGGGCTAAAACAGAATACATGGAATGCCACTTTAGTAAAAACAACAGAACAATGAGACGAAGGTTAAAATTGATGGACATGAAGTGAGTATAACAAAGAGTTTTAAATACTTACGATCTATAATTGAAGAGAACGGAGAAATCAATAAAGATGTCACACATAGGATCCAGGCGGGTTGGAATAAATGGAGGAGTGCATCTTCTATCCTTTGTGACCGTAAATACCATTAAAATTGAAAGGAAAATTTTATAAAACGGCCATAAGGCCCGCAATGCTTTATGGAGCAGAATGTTGGGCGACTAAATATGAACACGAACAAAAAATGAGGGTAGCGAGAGATGAGAATGCTAAGATGGATGTGCGGACACACTAGATTAGATAGAATAAGAAATGAACACATTAGAAACAAAGTGGGAGTAGCACCAATAGACGAGAAAATTAGAGAAACACGATTAAGATGGTTTGGACATGTTTATAGGAGACCTTTAGATGCACCCTGCGGCGTTTAGAAGGTAGAGAATCACTCACACAAATCAAAAGAGGGAGAGGTAGGCCTAAAAAGACTTGGAAAGAAGCTATTAAACATGACATGTTATACCTAGAAATAAACGAAAATATGGCTTATGACCGTAAACGATGGCGCGATATGATCCGTATAGCCGACCCCACGTAGTGGGATTAAAACTTAGTTTGTTGTTGTTGTTGTTGTTGTTGTATGTGTCTTTTGTTTCCTGTCTTAAATCAGGACGTGAGGCTATAAGATACAAGGTAAAGTTTCTGTATTGTAGCCGTGTATACTATTCAGAATCATGTCATTCTTTTCAATCTTAATTTCTTCAGTTTATTTGATTGCAGTTTGTTTTGACAGACTTCTGAATTATTGTTGTTTATGTACAAACTGAACAACGAATCATTATTCCTGTAGCTGAGCCAATTTTCCAACTGAAGAAGTTTTTGGAATGGAAGTTGGAAAACTGTGTAAAGCCTAGTCGGGAACCTCTCTGTACCGATTTACAACTATTGTGACTGCATTTGATTTAGATTGTAGGCTTTTAGGTTATTTTTGCATTCATATGATGATAATGATAACTTTTTATCATCTAGAAAAGATAAGTCTTTCATCGATTGATGTGTATTAGATGACTGGTCTTCTCATTTTTGGGAGACCAATTATTGGTAGTGACGAATATCTCGATAGCATGTCCAAGGAATATTTGAGTATTCCATTGCCTGATAAAAGTATAAATTTCAAATTGGGTGATTTGAGAAAGTAGAGGACCCGACTGACCCATGCTCATTGAAAAGCATGCGAGAGCCTATCTGTTATACATTATAGGTTGCATTCTTATGCTCAAATACGACCAAAAGACAGAGTCCGCTTTATATCTCAATCCTTTTGAGAAATCTAGCGGAGGTTGACAGTTATGCTTGGGGGCAGCATTGTTAGTCGACTTGCATGATTGTCTAACGTTAGGACATCATTGTCTTTTGAAACAATGAAAAGGCAAAAGAATCATTCGAAAATTTCAGGATGCAGTTTGAGGTATGATAGTGATATTTTAGATTTTTTTTTTGTGACTTCTTTTTTAAAATTGTAATTCTATATATCTTAACAGATGTTTGCCATTTATCGAATTAAGAAGCTTGGTGTTTAATTTTTAAGGACGAAGAGCTGCCTAAGACATTTCCTCTGGTGAAGGATTGAAGTAGACTTATGTCTGAAAAAATAATGATCGCAAATTCAAACATTTCCTTTGTGATCATTAAGTCCCAGAAAGTTATTTCTTTTGCTTTTCTGCAGAAACTGCATATGCTGCTGGCAGAGGAATTTTTAAAGTTGAAACTGAATGAAGTGCTCTTAAGTCCCAACGAAAAAAGATTCATCTTTTGTTTTTCTACATAAAAAGAATGTTATAGCATTACTTTCGGGTTTCCTTTTTTTTTTGGGGGGCAGCTTTTATTGATAATACACCAAGGTATTGGAACCTAATTGACTTCTAAACCTGACTTTTCACATTTCTACGAGTCTAATAAATGGATTATATGGGAGATACTAAAAGGTAGGGCTGGAATCAAATCGAACGGAGCCGAGCTTTTGAGAGTTTGAGCTCGGTTTGTTTATTTTTAGTCGAACTCGAGCTTGAATTTATCGAATATATTGATGGCTCACGAACTTCTTCGAGCTTAATCGAGCCTAAACGCTTATAAATATCAATTATAAATTAAATTATTCTATAAAAATAAAATTATAAACGCATAATATCTATTAAAACCAATGATTCTATTCAAACAAATAACTATTTTAAATATTTTTATATTTATCATAAGTAAAAGTATAAAAATTAAATTTAAAGTCAAACTATTGGTTTAATTTATACGAGCTTACCCACAAACTTACTAACGATCTTGCTCCCGAATTAACGAGCCGAATATCTCTAAACTTGAATTTGGTTCATTTATTTTAACGAGCCTCATAAAACGAGCTCAAACGAGCTTTCATCATGTCAAGCTCCAAATAGCTCATGAGTTTGCTTGGTTTGTTAGCAAACCCTACTAAAAGGTTCTTGGGTAAAATAAATAATCACGCCTCAAGGCGTGGCGTGCTTTTTTTTCAATAGAGGTGCACACCTCCCAAAAATAACAATTAACGAGTCTAATGTGTATTACCCTCTTAATACGGGTATGGGTCTAAGGTGAGGCAGGCAAATTTGGGCCTTGTTTATTTCTAATGGGTTGTGTTTCGGTCTGCGCGACCTGCTCGGACCACCCATTGACATCCCTAATATTGATATTGAGATTGATGATTGATTAGTTTGACTCATTATGCTAATATGCTTATTTTGCGCTTTAATTTGAGATTTGGTACTTAATTTGGTCACTTGGTGAAGCCTTTATTATAATCAAGTTTATCATGTTCAATAGTTTTTTTTTTTTTTTTTTTTTTGGCATCCAGTGAGGCGCGCGCCTCGAGGCACTACCATGGCCTTTGCGCCTCGTGTTCGCCTCACGCCATTAACAACTATAGCCAACTAGTTACTACTTACTAGTATGCATACAAATGATTGGACAACTTTCCGGGAGTAATATATTAGAAAACTTACCTAATTTTGCCACGATTCACCCACTTTGGAATTCTTTTCCCTGTCAACTTGTAACATATGTCCTTGCAAAAATGGTTGCAATTCTTTACAATCAAGTGATATGTATCACCATTGTACCTTGCTGCTTGCCGTTCCATAAACTCCCTAACCTGAGTAGCATCCAGCGATGTGGCCCCGACGAATATAGACTTCCTGAACTGAAATCCTGGGCATTGTCGAGGTTCAACTTGAAAACACCACTAGATGAAAAGTCATGAGCTCCAAATGCATATTCTACACCATGAACTGTGAAGTTCAACAAGGTTAATTAGAAATAATATTCCACTGAAATTGCTTTCCAGAAAAATATACAAAACGTGTATGGAAAAAAGGGAGAGATGGGCATAACACTTTTAAATTCACATTCATTTGTACTCCTCATAAATGAATAATGTAAATGAGCCAGATGTGTCTGTTCTGTAAAAAACACATCTAAGTTTTCCACCATCACTTTAGAAAATGATCCAACAAAGAAAAATAGAGCAGCATCTGTTTCATGTTTGCCTACATTTTATGAGTTATGCCATCTCTACACTCCTAAATTTATGACCATTTAGCCATCAAGGAGGTAATCACCTGCATTTTCACTCCCTCAAATTTATGAAGTGTTTGCAAACGCTTTTGCTTTAGGAGAAATGATTTATTCTAGGAGAAACCAAATGTAGTTGAGAATCGGTTGATACTGTTAGCAAATAGAAGCTAAAAGCTGAAAAAATCAACTTTGAAATGTTTGGTAAAAATCAGATTCAAAATGAACTTTTGGATAGAAAGACAAAAACACCAGTCTTATTATTAGTTAGGCCAATGTTATATTTGTCACATTTGAGGGTAAGAATGTCAAAAGCAAACTTCTTTTTTTTTTCACAACAATATCAAAAACGCTTTTCCAAAATTAGAAGCACCTCACGGTCAGCTTTTAGAATTTGATTGAAGTAGAAGCAAAATCAAAAGGTGGCATTTGCAAAACACTAAAGTGTTTCAATTCAACTAAAGGCTGAGAATCGCTTTTTTCAATGTTTGCAAACACCCCTTTAATGCATGAAAATTAAGATCTATACTGGAGCATGTCAGGAATTTATATCAAGACTAACTTAACATGATACTTGTTGATTTCAGATTGCAAGTAAATGATAAATGCAAACTTAAAGAACTACTATCAAGACTAACTTAACATGATACTTGTTGATTTCCAGATTGCAAGTAAATGCTAAATTGCAGATTTAAGAAACTACACAAGGAGGGAAAGCATAAAAGTTTTTCCTACCAGAACACTGTTAAATAAAGAGACACAGGAACCAGTAATAATTAGAAGTAAATGAAACTGAAACATCAGACAAAAACCTACCTTCAACCCCGGAGTGGAATATACCTAGGCCAGCCCAATAAACGTAACCATTCATGGGTGTCAAGTCATACACATTGAGATAAACTGGGGTATTTTTGGCACCATAACTATCTGACTTCACTTTTGAAAATAAACAGAAACGCGCGAGCCGATTTTGTGGTCAAACGAAAGGGTACTATGGATTTCCACCCTTTCTTTGATCCTAATGTCATACTGCTTCTATGGCGTAACTGATCATCAGTCAAGATCCAATAGCATTTTGTGCATCTGGGGAAGAAAATGCAAGAGCACAAGGTTAAGAAGCAAAATAAAGCAAAAGTCCAAAAAGATATAAGCAGTATATTAGTGGAATAACTTATTTGCAGGGTTTTAACAGAAACATATACTTAGCGGACAATAAATTAGAAAACTCAGAAATCGAGATTAAGGGACACCAGTAAACATTAGTATATCATTAGTAATCCATCATTCCATCCTAACAATTTAAATTAATAATTGCCACGTGAGAATAATATTATGCCAGCATATATTAGCTAAGAAACAACAGTACAAACTTAGTATGGTAACTGTATACCAGGTATGTCAAAGTGCAAGCATTCAGCAATGCACAGGATAAACAAAACCAAAATGCAAGGAAAGAGGCGGATTAATTCTTTCTGTTCGTTTGCAGTAAATGTGATTCAGATGCAAGATTGTCGAACTGAAGTTTTTATATGGATTTCACAATATAAGTATCGAGACTTCAAAAAGTTATTAAGATAGTTTGCTAAAAAGTGGTGTTGCAGACATAGGTATCTGTAAGAATGCTGGTAAGAAAATAATACTGTTTCCCCAAACTACTTTTCCTGATTAACTATTTTGAACATGATGACAATATAACTTATCAACGGTGAGACTTTGAATTTTTAAAGATAAAAAACTAAAGGAGAAGGGAAATACCCACTCTTATATATTCTACTGATTTGTAGCACACACACCCTTTATCCAAGATGAATTCTTCAGAAGGTAAGCAATTAAGACATAAGCTAACAATAAACCTCTCATATCCAACTCATAATATCATTCTCATTCCATCCCACTATAACCTCCTCTTATTCCGTGGCATCTGATGTGTTGTAACAATCAATTCAAGATCTCATAAAGAAAATCCTTCGAGATAGCTAATAATTCTCTTCACAAAATGATAAGGTTACTTATGATTGAAAATTGAAAGATTGTGTGCAACGGGGTAAGCTATGTCAACTATTACCAAACGGATATGTACGATGCTGACACTTTTCATATACAACCCACAAATTTATTTTAAAATTTATTTATTTTGGTCTAGTAATATTTTTGGAATGTACTAATATGAAGTTTCCAAAGAGTAGTGTAAACAATAAGGTTTTCTATGTAGCTGACTACAACATATACAAGATAAATAAATAAATTAAAAGAAAAGGGCATTCTTCCAAAGCAGTTGAGCTACAACAAACACAGAAAAAACTGCTAATCACCAAGCCACTTAAAAGTATGACCAAAAATATGGACAAAATATACTATTCAAACAGCAAGCATCATCATCCTTGTCAAAAAGTGTGAACTTTGTCATTGTTGGTAGGAGATTGTGCCTATGAGGTAAGACCGTGACGTAATTCAGAAAAATCACCACGAATTCTATGCCACTGGTTATTATATCAACATAAAAACCCTTTTAAAGACCCGAATATTTGCACCGACCCTTGATATGCAAAAATGCATTCAGCACAGAAAGTGCAATAAATCAACAAAATAGTGATTTAAACATCCCAAAAATTTAACACTAAGTGGAAAACAAGTGAAGATGACCAAAAGCCAGAAATCTGCTTTAGATTAGAGAATTAAGCCATAATTATGTCAGATCTTGTTCTCAAGTTTTAACTAAAGACAAAAGAAAATAAGAAGAAGAATATGCAAGAAATTCCTCAAAACACAGATCAGGGCGAAAAACAACTTCACACAGAATTCTAGCTCTTTATCCATCCAAGTACGTAAAAAACACAAAAAAGCACCGCTGACATTAGAGAAGAAGAAAGACAACAAGAATTTAGCCCAAAAAAGAATAGAGAAATTCGTGAAAAGAGAAAACCAAAAGTTTCAGGAAGATAGAAAGACTCACTGATATGGAGATGAATGGCATTGGTGGATAGCCTAAACAACATCCCCAGCTTTCAGCTTCTTCAGAACATTGTTCACAGGCAGCGGACTAAAAGAATGTCTCTCCTTTCGTGTGAGTATGTGTGAGAGAGACGCTGAAGATGGGTTAACAGCAAGTGTCTGTTTCTCTTCCTAAATTATCAGCACACACACCAATTGTTTGCTGATAGATCCCAGTAAATTTTGCAAACAGAGCTGAAATCATTCAACATTAACTCTGCTTCAAGGCTAAGCAAATTATTGTGGTAGTGGGCTATTAGCCTATTTAGACTAGTACTGGGAAGATAAAAGAAAAAGGACAGAAAACAAAGAGGTGCCTGAATATGAAGAGACCCTTTTTTCTTTATATTTATCTTAAACCACAGGCAGCACGGAGAATGAACTATGCGCCTTTCCTTTTATTTTAATTCTATTTCTTTTCCACATGACTATTTGAAAATAAAGTAACACAGACAACGGTATTGAAAAAGTGAGTAAATGACAAGCTATTTTTCTGCTTTAAAAGGACATAAAATTTGTTCAAAATAATCTTTTTACTGCTATCTAGATTCTATATGGACCCACATTTCATTTGAATTTGAGTAAAATAACTAGTGTTACTAATATTAATTCTTTTTCATTCTGTGACTAAAATAGATTTTTAAGAAGTGTTAATTACGAAAAGTATCGCTGAGGTTTGAGATAATTACAAAAAGGTCCAGCTAGTTTCAAAATTACAAAAGTAGCCATGAGGTTTGAGAAATTGCAGTGAAACTTACAGAATTTATGTAAAGTCGATAATGCCACTGGCGGAATTCTAATGAAAAAAACTTAAAATTGAAGGGAAAATAAGATGTGGAGGGAAAAAAAATTACCCCAAGTTAGCTTTGAACTTTTTTTTGGTAGTTTATGGAAACTAGAGGGATGTAAATTGTGTTTCTCCGTAATCAGCTGAGGGTACTTGTAAGATTTCGAGGATGTTTTTTATGTTATGTAAATTGTGGAAAATTAAACTAATTTTCAGTTGGTCTTGTGTTTTTTTTTATATTTGAATTTCAATTTCCATTGTTTAAGAATTGTAGATAATTAGATATACTTAGAATAATTGATAATAGATAATTCATGGATAAATTGTACTTTATGTTGAAACTTAAGAATGTTTTTGTAAGTCATAATAGTTGGTTTGAGACTTTTTGTAATCTTTTAAGAGTATCTTTATCTCCTCATAATTTGTGAACATTGAACAGTTATACATGTGCATTTTTAAAGATTTAAGGTCAAATTTTTAATGACGTCAGCAAATTCTACTAGCTCAACTAATGACTGAGGTATAATGTTAGACGGAAAACACTTATGAGTACTTTTTGTAATTCTGAAAGCTTAAATGAGTTTTTTCGTAACCCCAAACCTGGGGGTATTTTTTTTGTAATTAACCCTTTTAAGAACGAAGTAAAAGAATTTACTGACATGGGCTTGTCTTCTCAAGTAATTCCTGTAAGAAGATGGGTCTCTTGTGAGGCAGACCGTCACGATCTAAATCCAGTGAGGCCCAACACCCAAACCCTAAATCTAAACTCAATCCCTATCTGTCTGTCTACGCATCTCACTATCTGTCTGTAGATGTTTTGGTTGATAGTAAATACAATTACTCCACGTCTACACACAATGTATTAAATCCCCAAATTCAACTGTATGTTAATATTACTCTCTTCTGTCCGTCAATGGAGCCAGAAGTATTTTCTTTTAGCAAATCTTCATAGGAATTGCGAAAATGATACTACTTTGTGGGTTTATTGTACATACAGTTCAATATATATGTGGAGTCTAGTTAATTTGGTTTGCTCGAGAAAAGAAAATTAAGAGAACGATGATAGTGACATTGTATCAATTATTACGTCATAGTCCATGAAATCAACATCCATCTTCAATGTGTTGGTTAATTTGCATTTTCAAATTTTTTTTTGTGGAATATTAATTTTACATTGAAACTAAAATGTGAAAATGATGCTTGTTAGGATAATTGTTGTTGAAATTTAATGAGTGATATATTTTCAAGTGATAGGAATAAATGTATTTTTAAAAACATTTTTACTTTGAAAGCACCACTGAGATGTACTAAATGTTGAAATTAAAATTATTACACGTTTAAATTAAGTGTATTACATGTTGAACATAAAAATATTATACATTCTAAACAATACTTTTACAATAAAAAGTAATACTTTACTAGTAAAACAAGATACTTTTCAAGTAAACCTTAATACTTCCAAAGGATTAGTAAGTAATAATTTTTAAGTAAAAGTCATACTTTTTAAACCAAAAGTATCAATTTTCAAATAAAAGGTATTAGTTTTAAAGGAAATAGTATAGAATTTTAAAAGACGTAGTAATTAATACTTTTATAATAAAAAGTAATACTTTTCGACTTTATATTAGCACTTCTAAAGGGATTAGTAAGTAAATTTTTTTAAGTAAAAGTATTAATTTTAAAATAAAAGTATTAGTTTTAAAAGAAATAGTATATAATTTTGAATGACGTATTAATTAATACTTTTACAATAAAAAGTAATACATTTCGAGTAAAAAGTGATACTTTTCGACTTTATATTAGCACTTCCAGAGGGATTAGTAAGTAAATGTTTTTTAAGTAAAAATATTAATTTTAAAATAAAAGTATCAGTTTTAAAAGAAATAGTATATAATTTTAAAAGACGTAGTAATTAATACTTTTATAATAAAAATAATACTTTTCGAAAGAAAATGTGATACTTTTCAACTTTATATTAACACTTCTAAAGGGATTAGTAAGTAAAAAAAAATTTAAGCAAAAGTATTAATTTTAAAAATGAAAAGTAATAGTTTTAAGGTAATAATATAATTTTAAAAGATGCAGTAAGTAATACTTTTACAATAAAAAGTAATATTTTTTCAATAAAAATGATACTTTTCAAGTAAAAAGTATTAAGTTTTAAAGGAAATGATATATAATTTTAAAAGACAGTAAAATAGTAAATAACTTTTTAAAATTTTAATTTGTATATAGATGTTCATGATAAGTATCTTAGTTAATTTATTTGGAAAAATAATAATGTGATACTTAGATTTCATAAGTCTTAGTCTACAAAATATAATAAAAATAAAGTCAGATAGGAATAAAAATTCATCATGTTAGCTTTCGTAGAACTAATCAGTTTCTATTTGTTTCTCAATAATAGAGTGGAGGTTGTTAAACCCACTTCTACTAATTCAAAAGAAAAGAAAATAAGGTTAAGGAAAAATGGAATGACGGGGATATGTGGGCACTGTAACGGAGAACAAGTATATTTTTTTTTCTCGTCATTTTTGGTAGTGGACAAAACAATTTTAGTTGTAGAAAAGTGTAGCTAGTTGGGCTCATTGTACCGAAGGTCCGCACAGTATGTAGCAAATTACAAATTTGCCGCCGCTTAGTTTTTGAAAATTGTCATATCAAATTTGGGTATGGATCCGTCTCACGGATTGAGATCCTGCAGACGGTCCTCACACAAGTTTTTGTCTTCCTTGTAATTCTTGTTTTTACCATGGTTTAATTCTAAAGCATCCAAACTGGGCTTTGGCCTTTTGCTTCCTACAGACACTGAACAATTCTTTGGAACACTTTTTTAGACAAGCAATTAAGGAAAACTGTCCATAGTAAGATCTTATTATGGTCTACACCACAAATGAATAAGACATAAGCAAATCAATAGCTATAGCAAAAGCCCCCCAGGGGTCCCTTAGTCACATGGTATACCTCCCAAGATTCAAAACTATCTTATCAAGACATATGTTGCAAAACTATTACAGAAATATATTGCTTAGATTTGCAGACTATATCTGGTCTACTTATGTCCCTCTTCAATATATTGTCTGATTCGCCTCATCTTTTAGTATTTAAATCGCCATTTTTTTTCATTAATCTATGCATAAATTTGAACCGATTTAAGCGTTAGATGGTTTTATTTGGACCACCTCAGTGAGCCTAACAACTTCATTGAATTATCTATTACGAATTACGTAACCCAAGACGATCCGACTTGAAGAACTATTATTTGGATCCTATAATTCGAGCGACCTTATTCGAAGTCGGGTACACTGATTTATTTAGTAAAAATCAAATAGTGAAACTAGCATTGGATATTTTGCAAGAAACCGGGAATTACTTAAACTGATTATTGAATTGTGGGACTAATTTATAATGCACTTATTAATGAAAAGTCAACTTAGCTATGTAGGTTGACCCAAGAAAATGCCAGCTCTGTGGTGAAGAGGTACAGCTACTTGTTGTTCTTGGAAACCTTGATGAAAATCTTGTCTGGGGTCAAGGGAAAGAAAGGAGCTTTTCCAGAGTACAATAATGGCAAGCTGCACATTGATCCAGCAACTAGTTTATGTTATGCTGGAACAGAAAGTGCCCTTTACTTATTTTTTTATTGCGTAACATTGATCCAGCATTTTTTTTTTGACAAACTTTTAATCATATTAAGTATATCAATAATGGCTTCCAAAGATACGCGAGTTGGTAAATGACAAGGTAATTGGGGTGGCATTACTACGACGTCATGCGGGTTCAAATCTATGTGGTGACGATTCTTTCTTTGAAATATTGCAGGGTTGTTCTTAGATTTGTATCTCGTTGGTTCTCTCCCTCAGAAGTTCTTCTTTGTACATATCCCTCAATTTATAGTCTACTTGGTCAAAGGGTCTCAAACAAATGGGGATTTCTCCTTCCCGGGATAAACCTTTTTTTTTTTTTTAAAAAAGTATATTAATTATGATCAAAATCCAAAATAACGCCTTGTTTACATCAAGTTTGTTCTAGAGTCAAATAAAAGCTAGAAGACCCATATATTCAAAATGGCAAATTAATAATTTGTTATCTAGGCCAATGATCTCGTGGCCCAGCGACCCGCAGTGAGGTAATTTATGTCCTCTCCTTTAGAGGTCGGGGGACGGCTATCGTCTTGTGAAATTACTTGGGAATCTCGGTGGGAATAGAAGCGCAATCACTTGGGATAATTAACTTTGTGCGCGAGAATCACTTGGGGATGACTCTTTTGGCTGAATGGAGGATATTAGGGAGGCCGAGATAGAGTCATTTCTCGCGATGTACATGGAAGCGCTTTCTTAGGAGTCGTCTTTGTTTTAAAATCAGTTATGTGTAAGCAAACTCCGTATAAAAAAAAAAAAGGTTATCTAGAATGTTGAAATAATAACACGTGCTGTGCAAAAAACAATTTTAATAAATATCTTGCTTTTCTTAAAATGTTTTTTTAAAAATAGTATTTGTCATAAATCTTGAAAAGATCAAATGCAGAATTTTTTTCTTCAGGATAATGTACTATAAAAGAAAAGAAAATGACTTTAATTATGATTCATCACTCATAGTTTTTTTTTTGACAAGAACTCAAAGTTGTTTAAACATAATATAGTTCATAAATCATTTTCTCATTGACTGTAATTAATCAAACTGAATATTTATAATTTATAATCTAATAGAGGAGGCCCTTTTTTCTCTTATTTTTTCTTCATCATTTTAGATGAGAAAACAAGTGTCTATTTCTCTTAACAAGTCTCCCGTAGCACGGAGAATGAACTATGGGCCATTCCTTTTTGTTATATTTTTTTCTTTTCCACATGACTATTGAAAGTAAAGTTACACAGACAAAATTCCCTCAAAAAAAAAAAAAAAAAAAAAAAAAAAAGTTACACAGACAAAAGGTAATGAAAAAAGTGAGTAAATGACAAGCCAGTGAGAACGTGACTGATATTTTTCTGCTTAAAACAGGACAGAAAATTTGTTCAAAACAATACTTTTTACTGGTCAAGACTGAAGAGAGCCGAGAGGGCGTTTGTCTTTGGACTTTGGAGATCACCTAATCGAACCGATCACTCCGAACCGAAAAATATCTGAACCAAAATATCCGTTGACTTTCTCGACTTTCTCGAACCGAACCGCCCCGAAAAATTTTACGATGCGGTTCGAGATTTTTAAATATCCGCACGTTAAAATCAACCGAAGATCCGAAGATAGAACCGATTTTTAAGAATTTTTTAATACATTCATATATATTATTTTTATCTTATTTATATTTTGATAATGTGACACCCCACATTTAATTAACCTAGAAAATTATCATATATCCGTTATCTTCACGCCGCTGACACCATACACCACCATTCACGACAGCGAGTTTTCGTATTTCAGACTTTCAATAGGTAAGTTCTGATCATTTATGTTGTATTTTGCTACATTTGATATTTTTGGCTGATTTATTATGTATTATTATAAAATTAAAAGAAAAGGTCCAATGGTTGGAATTTGGAGTTGGCAATCTGAGAATAATCTCTAGGTCTAGGATGATGTTTTTAATTTTTATGCTTTTGGTTACTGTCCTGAAATATCCAACTATTGGATATCATGATTTTTTATAAAGATTTTAATTTTTAACTTAAATAATAATAAAAAAGAAATGATTGTTGTATTTTAGTAGGAAAGGCATGATATATACTAACCGAGATGAATTGTATCTCAAAAAAATAAAAAAAGAATGTTTTTAATTTGAGATTGTGTTGTCATTTATGGTTGTAGTATTTATTTTGAGATTGTACTAAAAAAGGAATGAACTATAATTATTTGGTGATTTTTACATTTATTTTTTATTTTTCTTATTTTGTGTGTTTTACTTTTGATTAATCTCGAGCCCCGAGCGAACTGCACCGTCCGTTAGAATCGAATCACCGTGCCGAATTTTCGGTATGGTTCGACTGAGATTTTTCTCTCTGTTCGGTTCTCGAGATTGATTTTTAAAATCTCGAACCGGGATGGTTACGGAGATTTATGAATCTCCGGCCGTCCCGCACTGCACACACCCCTACGAGAGGCTTACCGTATGCTCTACGGCTATCTACATTAACCCACATTTCATTTGAATTTGAGTTTATTTTTTCCTTTTGTGACTAAAATAGATTTTAAGAATGAGTAAAAGAATTTCTTGACGTGGCGTGTCTTTTTTTTTTTTTCGAAATGATGACTTTTATAAATAACTCAACGGAAATTACAATCAAGCCCACCGGCTTAAATCCAAAAAGGCTACATAGTGAGCTAATTGGGGAATCGGGAAGTCCAATTCAAATCCTCCGCACAAAAGCAAGCTAAAATGGCTAATCTATTACAACGGCCTTGACTCACATGATCAAGAATAGAAAAGCCACAAAAATCGAAAAGATAACATAACAGATAGATGTCTTCGGCTATTGTAGCAACTCCAAGCGAGAACAGAAGTTTACCGTTCAGTTGGGACACAATATCCTTGTCATCTAATTTAATGGCAATCCGTTTAATTCCAAGTTTAAATGCAACACACAAGGCATGACGAATTCCCCACAACATTGTCTCCACTAGACTAGGATGCCCGTCTCTAGAGATTGCCCATGCGGAAATTTTGCAGCCCCATCGCTTTCAATCCATCCACCCAACCCAAATTGTTCACTCGCTAAATTTGACAAAGACGATCATAATTTGATATGATCCTACTCCAGCTTTCTTCAGTTTATCCTTCTCAAAATGCCCAGTCTCCTCTCTCGGTTGATAGATTTTAGCCCCCACATTTCAAATTCGGACCATTCACTGAGATAACCCTCTAAATAATATCTTTATCCTCCCATTTTTTTTTTTTTTGAAACACCCATAAATTCCTAAATTCCCGGTTTTCCAAAGCCACCACAAGAGATAAACAGAAAGTTGAATTCGATCTTGTGAAACAATACCGAATCCAACCGACAAACATTAAACCACCACTCTCTCATAGTAAAATCGCCGTCAATCGAGTAAAATTCCAAGAAACAGGAGACAATTTCCAGGACGTTCTAAGCTCTGTCACTCTCAAAAAAAGAAGATGAGTTCTTTGTTTCCTCATGATCTCCACACATCCGTAAATTCTATCAACATTCACACCTCTTTTTTTAAGCAAGTCGGTTGTTGGAAGGAGAGCATGAAGGCATTTCCAAAGGAAATGAGTGATTTTTCCTTTAATGCCCGACTTCCAACATCTTGACCAAAGATTTCTGTTAAGGGCCCCCAAGCTAGATTGGAATGTCTTTTTCATCCGAACTTCCACCACTAATTGTCTATACGCAGATTGTGATGAAAAATTACCATGCTTCTCCCAATGCCAAATTAACCTATCATTGCGGCCATCTTTATTGATAGGGATATGAAGAATGTTCTCAAGATCCTTATCATCAATTAACCTTATAACAAGCTCCAAATTCCACTCCACCCCGGATTCCAACATAAGCTCCTTGCCCATAAACATCAACGAAAAGGACAACCTTGAGGTATAAATTTCAGGAGTTGGGAATCCAAGGGATTCCCGTATTCAAATAGACTTGCCTCCCCACTTATATATGATCCCCAAAGCAATCTGTCGATTTAGCTTTGAGCAGACCCTCCATTTGGAAAGTACGTGGCCTTAAGTATCTTGCTAATGAGAAGATCGGTTGGGTCACAATTCTCCAAAGTTGTTTAGCAAGGAGGATTTTGTTGAACATGAATATATCTTGAAAACCAAGCCCTCCCTTAAATTTAGGTTGTGCCACCCGGGCGGCCACGGGGTCCGTGCAAGTGGTGCCGCGCACAGGGCCCCCAATTTTTATTTTTTTTTTTTTTATATGTATGTACAATTGGGTATATAGAATAAAGTTTGCATCTAGCAACATATCTTTTGTTGGTGTTGTGGCCGAGCACTACTTTCTTGCTCAATGGTCTTGACTTCTATTCCATGCTCGAGCAAAATATTTAATTTTTGTTGCCCTTTCTATCTTCTAATTAATTTTTTTCTTTGTTTTTTTCCCCGGAAAATCCTCTCTATCTAACTAATTATTTTGTTTTGTTTTTTTTTCTTCTTAAAATTCCTCTCTATCGACTAATTTAATATGTTAAATCAATAAAATTACCATTTTAACATTAAATTTGTTTTTTTAATTTTTTATGTAAACACAAGGGCCTCTCATTTGTTTTGCTCCGGGCCCTCCTCGAAACCTGGACCCGACTCTGGTGTCACCTTATCCCTTGAAGCCCAATGTATTTTTCTCACCTCACCCCGCACCCCCACCAAAAGGTGGTCTGTGATTCTGCAAATCTCATGACGGATGTTAGCGGGTAACATGAAACACGACATAACATAGTTAGGAAGAGAATTAATCACCGCTGCACTTCAAAAACCTCCTTGCCAACCTGTGATAGAAAAACATTCCTCCAACTCACGAATTCTTTGTTTCACACACTCAATCACATACCCAAAAACCTCCTTCTTGGATCTTCCAATTACCATCGGCATGCCCGGATATTTTGCACTCTTTTTTTTTTTAAAGAACCCCATCCAGTAGTATGACAGTTGAAGCCCTCTCCTTGTTGTTTAGTATTCTTCTTTGAAAAACACAAGATTTAGCCGCATTCACTGTGACTGAGACCTTATAGTACACATCAAGAATATTTTTGACAATTAAAGCTTGAGAAGTTGAAGCTTCACAAAAACAGAATAAGTAGTCATCCGCAAAAAATAGATGAGTAATAAGCGGACTACCTCTACGCATCTTAATACCCCTAAACAAAGACTCGATTTGTGAGATTTTTTAATCAAACAAAAAAGCCTCGAGAAAGTATAATAAAAAGGTAGGAGACAAGGGATCGTCTTGCCTAATGCCCCTAGAGGGAGTGACAAAACCTGAAATTTGACCATTAATATTAAAGGAGAAAGAGGAAGAATTTATGCAAGAAAGAATCCAATTAATGAAGATCCAATCAAATCCCATTTTGCACAACACCGACACAAGAAATCTCCATTCCACCTTATCATATGCTTTAGACATGTCTAATTTAAGGGCCATAAAAGCACTTTTGCCCCTTCTAAGACTATTCAGATAATGGAAGCACTCATGGGAAATGGCCACATTATCAAGAATTTGTTTTCGAGGGATGAAAGTATAGTTATGACTAATACAATGATGCAGGGTAGATTTCATTCTGTTGGCAATACTTTTTTGATATCACTTTATACACCACATTGCAAAGACTAATAGGGACGGAAATGGCTCATAGAAGTTGGGTTTTTAACCTTAGGGATAAGGGAAATAACGATGTGATTGACACTTTTCACATTTTATTGCACAAGAAAAATTCTTAATCGCTTTACACAATTGATCGAGAGATAAATGGCCAAACTTTTTGGAAAAATAAAGGGTCATACACAGTAGGTCCCAAGGGGGTGTAAGTGTAAGGTTTAGAAGGGGGGTTGAATAAACCTTACCAAATTTTCGATTTAGTCCTTTTAAATATACGAGTTGATACTACACAGGTTGTGTCACTTGATGGATAGTCAATTTAGTCACTCGGTGAGAGTTAATCTCTCAACAGGACTCAACCGAGTGTTGATGGAGTAACTCACATTTGTTGGCTCTAAATTAACTCATGTGGTTTTGTTTTATTGGAAGACTTAACACCTTAAGTTTGATTGAGCAAGAATTTAGTGATTGGTTTAGTACTTATAAGTTATTAAGTGGATAGCAAATTTATCGTGAGATATAAGCGATTAAAAATGCAAGAATTAAGGTCTTGAAAAGTAAATGACACAATGAAATTTTTATAGAGGTTCGAAGATGGGGTAATTCTTCTACTCCTCTCTTCTCCAACTCCTGAGGAATCCACTAGGTAATGATCGGTTTACAAAGTGGTAAATGCATCCGGATACAAGTCTTGATCACACAACCGACTTGATCCTTTTGGGACTCGATGCAGGAGACGCCTTGATCACTCACCGGCTTCTCGTGCGGCTCGAAACTTCTTCACAGGCGTGCTGCCTTGCTACTATAGCTCACTTGCTCAAGCTCTTTGGATTTGATCACGAAGCCCTCCACAAGCTTAAGACTTGGTTCAACCTTGAACCTTCATACAATCCTTCCCGGAATGTAGACCCCTTGTTTTGATATTTTCCTCTTCAACCGATTGAAGTTATCTTTCCTTCACGGTGAGTGTTGGATTGATGTTCTTCGTAATGTAGGCTTGAGGATTGAGAATGTTTCAGTTTTCTAATATGCTTGTATATCTCACATGTATGTTGTGCTTCTCAAACAAACTCCTCGGCCTTTTATAGTGAACTTTCAAAAATTTGCCCGTTGAAGAGATAGACTTATTTTTGAAAGTCACTTGCGATCGTTGGCTTGTCTTGTTGCGCGTTCTTGGAATTGCCATTTCCTCGTATGAATTGTTCTTTCACCTTTTCGAGTTCGACACGGTGTGGTGCTTCCCATTGGTTCATTCCTTTTGCACGCTTAAGGGTGAGCACTCCGAGAAAGGTGGTGTGGAGATATTACTTGTTTAAGTAAATCTCTTGATTTCTATCAAACGTTCTTTTTACCCGATTATCTCGACTTGACCGCATTTCCTTGCTTTCCCGGTGACTTAGAGTCGGCTCTTCCAATCATGGATGACTCTTCGTCACTTCAACTTGAGACTTGGCTTTTCTTGAGTTGACTTGACCGATGCTCCACTCACCGCATCTCACCGCTTCTTCCAAGATAGAGTTCTGTCTACTCTTCTTTGCCATACTCAATGTCTCGCAATGAGTCTTCCTTCAAGTCTTGATTGTCTTCTTGCATGTTAGGGCGTAGGCGACTTAACTCCGGCTTGCGTCTCTATTTATTACAATGCATTTTACAATAAGAATTGGGGTGCCAACTTTCTATTCTAAGTTTTACATGGCATTCATCAAAATCTAAACAATAAAATTCCTAACAATACCATCAAGACCGGGTGCTTTGTTGGGACCGAGAGTTCAAAGAGAGCCTTTATGATTTCCGAGGTCATCCACAGGTTTGATGAGCTCTTGGTTCATTGAGATTGTAATGGGTGACTCGGAATCCCTTCCAATGTAGAGAAATCTGCAGGGGGCTTTTCAGAACGAAAAAGCTTATTATAGAAATCCACAATTTTAGATTCAATTTCCTTATGGGAATCACACACCAACCCATCATCACGAATCAGCCTATCAATGCCATTGACTTTCCTTCTAAGAACCGTACAAGCATGGAAAAATTTTGAGTTCTTGTCACCCTCCTTCAACCACGTAACTCTAGCCTTTTGACTCCAAAATTGCTCCTCTTCTCTATAAGCTTTATCCAACACAGTCTTAACTGTAGACCACTCCTTCCAATTTTTACCTCCTGGCTATCTCTTCAAATCTGAGAGCCTATCCTTGCATTTCTCAATGACCACTATTGCATTGCTTTTCTAACTTTGACTCCAAATTAAATGATCAATTCTGCAATTCGCAATACGTTTTTGAATTTGGTATAAAAGAGTACCATTCACAGGTTTGTTCCAAGCAGTTTCAACAATCTCTTCCATACCCGCTTTTCTCCACCCATCTTTTCGAACCGAATGCTCAAAGACAATAATAAAGGTGCGGAAAATAAACAACACACGTCGATTTATAGAGGTTCAACCCACCTAGGGCCTAATCCTCTACCACCCCAAAGATATCCGGATGGATTTTTTTAAAAAAGATTTTATTAATTACCAAAATTAATACAACACCAACTTACAACAACACACCTCAAGAGCACCACACTCTTCTTCAACACCACCTTTGAGATTACCACAATCTCTCTTGAATATTACCACAATCTCCAACGGCACCTTGTGAAGATTACCACAATCTTCAACCTTGAAGAATACCAAGTTCTTCAACACCTCAACAAGAATATTACCACAATCTTCTCACACCTAACACCTAGATCACCCAAGTGTGTTCTTACCACAAGAACACTCACAAGGATATCTTGTGTTGAATGATAACCTAAAAATTCAAGATACAACTCGATAATGAATTATACAATGAAGTGCAAGTGTAATCAAGAATAGCCTAGACCTCAAGAATGTGAAAGTGATAAGCTAGGCAAATTACAACAAGAATAATGACAATATAAGACCAAGTGTTTGCTTGAGTATATCTTGTTGTGTTGTGTTGTTCTCTCTTATTGTTGTGCTTCAAATCTTCCTCTATTTATATGAGATGATTGATACTTGATAGTCTCCTCTTGGAATTTGATATCTACAAAAAAATTGCAATTAAAATCAAGATTATAGCTGTTAGAAATCAATTCCACAATTTAAGGAAAAGGCATGTCTGTGACAACGGTTAGAATTTTTGTCAAACTTGAGGATGACCGGTCGCGCACAAATAAGAGTTTGAAAGAATCGCAGCAAAAATACACTAGGGGGGACCAGGTCCGGGAGGTGATCGACCGGTCGCCCCCTATATGGACCGGTCACTCGACCAATTTTTGAGGTTTCGCGAGTTACGTTTTTAGAAATGTATTCCCAGTACCGATCGCCTCTTTGGTCGACACCCGACTTCCTAAATGAAATGTTGTCCGATTTTTTGTCGAAAATAAACCTCAAGAAATACTCCAAAAAATTCGTAAAAATATTTTAAACCGATTGGGAGTATTTAGGACAACATTAGAAATAGTTTTGATCAAATAACACATTAATACAAAAAGTGTTGTCCGATATAAACTTCAAGAAATACCCCGATAAATAGTGAAAACATTTTAGACCGATCGGGAGTATTAGGACAACATTTAGAAACAAAGTTTCAATGTAAAAACCCATTGACACAAAATCATTAAATGTGTTATCCAATTTTGTCGAAAAATAAACTTGAAGAAATACTCCGAAAAATATTAAAACCATTTTAAATCATTTAGGATTATTTGGACAACCTTTAAAAACATTGTTTTGGTATAAAAACAAAATCATCAAAATCATGATAAAACCATTTATCAAACAATCTCCCCTTTTTGATGATTACAAACCAAAATAATTTTAACGAGGTCGATTTTGAAAACAAAACAATTTTACCTCTTAAAGAGAACTATCCGTTGTGAGCGACAACATTCCATGCAATATAAACACAAGGATGGGAGTAGAGATATTCAAACATA